>JAVTVY010049956.1:0-24294 GCA_036873755.1 Hanleya hanleyi | reverse complement strand
TACCTCCTCGATCCAGACAAGATGACAGGTTGAATCGGACCTTCCTCGTTGGCCAATTCCAGTCATACGAGACTGCGTTCACATCAGCCTGACAATTTGTCACAGGGGCCTGAGACCAGGCCGCCTCAAGTCTCGTGCACACCACAAGGATAGACGTTTTCTGACAGCTCGAACGTCACAGCGTAATCACTGATTGATTTGATTTAGAGAAAAACCCGTGATCTATTTATACCCAGAACTGTTATGGATAACTAACCAAGCCAATGTATCGATCCAAACAGATCGATCGATGCACGCTCGTGAGGATGGATGGCTACTATTCGATTCCAGTGGTCTAATTTCGGATTGTCCAATTCTCGACAGTGAATAGGGCATTCTAATGTGGAAATTAAATCTATGACTGGAATAAAACAAAATACTGTTTTAATTAATTAGAATGTTTATCGTCAGACAGGGCCATTTAGCGAATATTAATCACTGAGGACGTTGTTACTGCATACTCCGGCAATACACGCGATTAAAATAAAGGCATCGGTTGATTACGCAATAACATAGAGCGTTAGACCCAGTGATGCTACTATTTCGTTGGTCTCCTGCTTTAATATAGCGAGTCAAAGGAACGAACTGTTTGTCTACGACCATTTGATTCAGAAAAATCATGTGAAAATTGTCTTCTTTTTTGTACGATTGCCATACTATTAAACCTTTGACGTGCACAATGAAGCTGACTGCCGTGAAAGGCAATTTCGTGGCGACAGTAGTACGCACTCCGTAGCACATGTGATTTAAGAAACAACTGATTCGGCGAAGCGAATTAATCTATTGCAATAACGATTCACACGCAACATTCGTCGATTAGAGATCACGCAACACAGCGGTTTCCATACCGTTCTTTGATAACTTGGCGGTTGTTTCGGTTGCTTCTCCTACTTGTAGAGTGTGCATCTAGTCTCACAATACCTGATTGACGCCACTGTGTAGTTTGGGCTTTCATAGAAATTTGAAGTGACAGGCACGTATCAACGTTTGGTATTCTTGGAACTTGTGTTTAGCACAGATGAGTGTACTTCAGGCAGCAACAGTAATAGCAGTGATTTATCTTGAGTCAATGGGTTTGTCGGCAAGCTAGTTCCGTTTTGGCTAGAACAACTTCTGCCCCCAAAATAAATCCAGTTTGATCCAATTAGTAATTCCGCACAAATCGGCTCTGATTTGCCGTTTAAGTAGGAAGAATGCCATAAATTCCAACGGGACCCCATTAAGTTGTTAATTTCTACTGTTGGAGGCCCTTTTTCAATGTCTTGTCACCTGTGGTAATGGTCGGAGTGCGCAGTGATTACATGGCGTATTTATCCTGCATGTGAAACCAGATAGTTCTCATTCACTCAGGAAATCCCAACACATCTATATATTTCTTGTCGAATCTTAGTAGAAGCGTAAAGCCGCATGACGAAATGACTATCTAGTGGCGTAGGAAAATGTTTTGACCTGTGGGGACGGAAAGTCCCCAAATACCATCACGAGAGGGGGGTCCGGGAAAATTTGAATTCTACAGTCCATTTCATGTGATCTGAAACATTTTCAGAGGTTTCTTTCAGACACTTATGGACCACTTTTATACTTATAAACTCATGTTATAATGAGGGGGGAGGGGGGTGGAGCGTCTGGTATGATCAAAATATCCAGCATGCCGATTACAGTTGATTTGCTTACATAACCGAGGGATTACTCGATCACTTATATTCAAAGTAGAGCTAATGTTTCCTCTTTGTGATATTGGCAGTTCAATCCACTTTCTCGTCTTCACGGCAAACGCTTGGCGTTCCAAGCTCATGCCACAGGCTATTAGTGAAAAGGAAATTACGAAGTTGACTGGAATGCCAAATGAAGGCTATTTTAGGATGATGTACCTTCACAATCTCAATAAATCATCAGAATTATATGTACATACAAACCGACAGAATTGGATTCTGGAAGGAAACCCGGACCATGCATTTGCTAGTTTCGGTAAAGATATCTGGTTTTGTATTAATTCTTTTCAAATTTTCGCCCTTGTCTTGAATTCTCTACAAACGATACACACACCAGAAAAGTCACATCCAGATGCAAGCGTAGTGTGGCGCATTTGTTCCTTGAAGTACAAATGGACATCACATGACGGGAAGAGCTATTCAGAAACAAAGTGCATTCTGCTGGAACGATGAAGAATTTACATATACCTTGGTGATTCGAAATAACTCGTTTTGTTGAGATCTAACCACATTCCAATTTATTCTCTTTCACAAGTTGACAACCAATAGGCAAATGTTAAGCTAATGAAAGCCTTGCTGATGCGTGCGTGAGTGGAGAAGGGAAGTGTGAGACGTAAAAACTGTATCTTTGGGAACTTCAGAAAGTTCTTTTTAATGATTCTAAACCAATACATTATTGATTTTTTTTAACATGTGTCAGCCCTATCTGGCTTGGACTTTTTGGCTCCTGTCGCGGGCTGGGGGGAGGGGGGGGGGAGCAATTCGCACCCCCTCTCGTAGATTACTTTTGTTTATTTTTGTTTTAGTTAGGGTGCACTCCAGGGGTTCTTCCAGCCGACAAGGTATAGACCATGGGTCCGCTTTTCGGCCATCAATTGTCGTAAAATCTTCAACCCAAATCACTTATATGTATATATTTTCTGAAAGAGCATGATTAAAATATTATTTCAAGACAGCGCTGATATGTTATAGAAAATTGAATACCGAACATTCCCCTCCAAGCTTGCTTCATTTTTCCTAGAAAACCTCATAAAAATCGAAAAATGGTCAAATTCGGCTAAATTTCCAGTAAAATCTGAAATTGCGATTTCAGTTAAATGTTTTCCCTTGATCCCTTTCCGGTATCATCTTGAAAAAGCGAAAAAGTGGGGGTCAATCTACTCGTTTTCTGTCAGATTTTCTCTCCGTAAATGAGATTTTCAGGCACAGCCAAGGGCCATAACTGAAGCAAGACAAGCAAATTTACTCCATGACCCTGATCACCGTGTAGACGAAGCCAGCCATCGATCTGTATATGCTCGTTTACAGCACTGATAATGCTGAACAGGATGGTGTTATATATATTATCTATTAAGAAGGCAAGAGGAATTATGATGTAGCAGAACACGGACGTCCAATCGTATTGTGAAATCAGACCGGGGCCATAACTACGAAACTTTGAAGGACCACCTTAGGGACTTAAAGTTTACCACACTATATCCTTGGAAGATGCTCTACTAGTAAATGTTAAAAAATCCAACATGGCCCCTTTGATAAAGTGACAGTCACGTCACTTTAAAAAAAAGCATTTTTGTTCGATTTTTCGTTCACATTTTTCGATTTTTTTATTTCTATAATTTCTTCCGAAATAACTGAATGATACATTAGTAAATGATCAACGGATGTGAAATAAAATAGTTTTGCCCACTTTGCCTCGCGAAAAACCAGGGATTTTGAAAAACTCGGACAAGCTTGTGGGTGGTAATACACAGGATGGCGGCTCATGTATATATATCGGCTGTTAAATGCCCAGTTACGACACAAAGTCACTGTTATGTTTTCTAGGCACACGAGGGAAATTCTTGTGAATCCACATAGGAAGATTTTCTTGTAATACAGCCAAAATGACCCCGGACTATCTTAGTTACCAGAAAAATGTGCAAGTGAAAAAATGTGGAACGGCGAAACGAGGATGGGAATCATAACTGTCTGAAAAAGTAAGCCAGTCATCATAGCTGGTAGTAATTGTCTTTTCACTTTTCTCTTATGTGAAACTGAAGAACACGTCTTCTGGAATTAAATGTCTGCCAAATGTAACGTGATTCACAGTATTGAAACAGACATAAATGACAAGCAGCTTCGTTAGGCAAATGAGTACAATGACATATTAAGCGTGCTGCTCAGTACACTGAAACAAATCCTATGGATTTGCTGAACAGTGCAGCTCACCAACATTATGCGAAAGTACAAAAACACCAGCAGATGAAACTGTCATAACCAATACCAAGTTGTAAAATAAATTTGTCGGCGGTCACAAGTACGTCTTCGTCTGACCATATATCAAAGAGGAAAATTAGACAGAATTGAAAAGTATTTTTTTTTTTAAATTTTTATGCCTTTAGTTGTGCAGCACAATAAATCAAACGAACACTGTTTTAGAATTGAAAATTTACATGTATATTAATTATCACTAAAATTATATTGAGCAATTGTTAACTTTAAAATCCCATAAGAAATCGGTCTTCACCTTCGACAAGCCTTTACTAGGCCTGTCAGAGTGGGCATCCAAAAGAAGTTTTTTCCATGTAAAATTGCTACTTGCTTGTGAAGAAGCCGTTACAACAAAACGAATTTTGAGATAAAAAATACCAGTATTATTCCAGAGCGCCGATCAGATTCGTTTATTGGGAATAAAACGTAAATCACTCCCTACAAAAAGCACCTCGATCGCGAAATGAGGAAAGTTAATATCCATTTTCACAATTTGATCAAGTGTCATGAAGTTCAGCCAGAACGTAGAGTAATGTTTTCAAACATATTGATTCATATGGCTTGAATAATGTAACCAGTCGATTATCTCATCTGAGTCTGTGGCCCATCTCTGTGGCATCGACACTCCAATTCACTTTTTTCCCCCGACCGCAAACGCCCGTGATAATCAGTTGACATTTTGAGATCGCACTGCCGGCTAAACCGGATATTTCAGTTCTGACTGGAATACCAAATGACGGATATTCCGTACGGGTAAACGTCTCTGAAACTCCATAAATGTTCTAGTAACGATCCTTCACATGTACTGAAGAGTTTCGTGCGATACAAGCGTCTGGTCCGTCATTCAATATTCAGCCGTCGTCCATTAAAGAATTTCCGCGTCCATAATCCAAAGACCTAATTCATATAATAACATTAGCACCAAATTAAACGGACAAATCATAGTTTACATAAAACTAGGCTAATCTCCTGCAAGACAGAAGCGGTCAACAGTTTTGCTCCTGAGTTGAGACGTTGGATGGTTAATATTCAGAGAGACGTAGGATGGTTAATATTCGAAGTTTCAATCTCATAGAATTTCTGAATGTACAGACCATACAATCTTCGTCATGCTCTTGAACCTTCGAATGTCATACTAGAAGAGTAAAGACTGCCAACTTGCTCACATAGCGTTGTTGCGAATGTCTGATTTGATATACTAGTATTTACTTTGTTTGTGGAAGAGTAGCTCTATTTTGCGCAGTCGTTCTTTGGGCGTTAGTGTAACGGTTACACGTTTGTGTATAGGACTGTTCGAATCGGAGGGGGGTGTGTCACCGCTGGAAGGATGGAAGAGCCAGTTCGGGAGCGCCAGTGGTTGGAAATGCATTTCCCCGTGTTTCTCGCTTACCAGAGCGAGACAGGTGTTGCCTTTTATGTGGAAAATTCTTTACGGACTATGGATTGGGATGGCATTCCCATTTATGGACTATGAACTGTAATTTCGCTGTGAAGGCGATTTTCCGGGTTTCGCCACGTCTCCGGGGGGGTGGAGAAGAGCCCCGGCTATATAAGCTCGTGAGACATTCCAACCGGGAGAGACCAGAAAGACAGAGCTGGAGGAACCACGTCCAGGTACAGCCTGTAACTTTCGATTTCGGCGTAATTTACGGTTGGGCCGTAAATGCAGTTGTTTTTGGCCTGGGAGTCTAAAAGCTTGTACAATCCTGTAGCTAGTGTAACCTGTAAAAACACGCCAATCCAATGAGAATTTGCCAGCTCGCATTTTCGGTGTGGAAACGTGTTTGTGGTTATACTATAGTTTAGGAAACACGACAGCGTGGCGTGTCTAGTATAGTTGTGGGGTATTTTGTAATACTGTAATGAGACATGTGTTTGCCTGTAGCACATTTAGGCAACTTGCATGGTCTAACTTCAGTATAAAATAAGGCTTTTAGGTCTATACCAGTAGGTTGATAATTTCGACATTATTGCTGTGCTATCCCGCTGCACTGGGACTAAAGCCACAATATTTATGGTCGATTTTGTTGACCGTGAAGCGGTATATGGCAAAAGTTAGGGATTCCCTCCACCCCCAGAAATATGCGACTGCACTAAATACAGAGAGAAATAAGCCAAACTCCCACTGCCATAATACAACGACGCAGCCGGCCGTGCAACGCTATACGGGCGAGAACGAGCACCGTGATTAGAGCCGGGCGGAGAAAGTCGAGTTACAGGCGGGCGTGCTGCTTTCATCAAGAAACGTCGGTAAATCGTGTACTCCGGGGGCCCAGCAAAAAGGTCGCAGACGGCTACACGAACGGCGTCCAGCTGGAGAGACAAGTACAGATCACCGATCTTACAGGACAGAAAGATACAGCACACATAGCACACAAGAAACAAACAGAACACAGATTCCACCAGAAGGATATGTGTATTTATCACACATTACAAGCAAATAAAGACGCACAGATCATAAACAGTACAGTACAAGTCCCGACATACAGATCACAGATTATACAGTCAAGAAAGCTACAGAACACAGATCCCACAAGAAGGATATGTGTATTTATCACACATTAAAGAAAGATACACAGAGCACAGCCCACACAGAAAAAGACAAGACATACAGATCACAGACCGCACAGTAAAGGCAAGATACGGTGCAGGTGGGCTTCGTTTTACCGATGTAAAAGTGGTAGCAAGACTTACAGACTGTACAGTCAAGCCAAGGCACAGATTACAGCCAGTAAAGAAAAGACAAGGCACAGCACAGACAGATTTCTCTTCCCGAGAAACGTTGATTAAACGTGAAATCTACAGACCTGCGACCGGGTCGCCAAAGGTCGCAGAAGGTCGCAAAAGGTCGCAGTGGCTTGCGACCGGGTCGCCAACGACAGTTGACATGCAGTAATGACGTTTCATCGGTACCAGATGAAATGGTAATACAAGATATACCCAAGTAATTGTCCTGACGGTCCCTGAGAGTTGAGTGGTGCGTGATACTTACCTGAGACATCGTCGTGAAGTTGTGTAGTCACAGGCGTGTCTATAGACGGGTCGCAGCAGCCGTAAGGGTTGAGACGCCGGGCTATGCTTACCTGTGCGGGAAGCAGACTGGTGAGCTGACAAGTTAGGGTCAGGCTCCGACGACTGAGGGTGAAGAACACGCCGGGTTGCCACGTCTCTGGAGAGAGCGTCACTGCGTAACGTTCCAACGGGCCGTGGCGTTTCAGCGACTTGGGGCCATATCTGGAGAGAGCGTCACTGCCGTGACGTTCCAACGCCTGAGGGTATATATATATATTGGGGGAGAACGTTACCGCCGTAACGTTCCAACGGGCCTTGACGTCTCAACGACTGGGTGTCGTATCTGGAGAGAGCGTTATATCCTTAACGTTCCAACGACTGGGTGTCGGATCTGGAGAGAGCGTTATATCCTTAACGTTCCAACGACGGGGTGCCATCCCTGGAGAGAGCGTTACATCCGTAACGTTCCAACGACGGAGGAAGAGAAGGGCCAGCAGCCAGGCCGCCCTTATCCCCAGAAGAGAAGGGCCAGCAGCCAGGCCGCCCTTATCGCGCATAGACATAAAGCACTATATTAACTATAAAGCTATATGCATACACTCTCATATATATATTATTGCCATATAACATCAAGCTTAAACTGCACACATTCTCTTCTATTATCCACATATACACCAGGGATACGTATCCGTTAACTCTATATGCACACACCAAGTGTACGTATCCGTTAACCTTATATGCACACACCAAGGGTACGTATCCGTTAACTCTATATGCACACACCAAGTGTACGTATCCGTTAACCTTATATGCACACACCAAGGGTACGTATCCGTTAACTCTATATGCACACACCAAGTGTCCTCTCACATCACGTGTATATATACATCAATTTTATTTGCATACACTCTCCTAGTGTCTGTACATATATGTAAATACCATAACGTTACATGTCCTTAGACATTCTGTCTAAGCCACGCGGTTCTACGCTATTATTTGTAACAGCGTATACTTTTTGTGCAGAATATACCATAATAGACCTTTACATTAGCGTCAGTCATCCTTGTAGGGTTGTGATCATCTCTTCGAGCCCCGGATCTCTACTAGTGAAGGGGTTAACGACGGTGACGGCCAGAATGCCAGTGGGCAATCCCGGTTATTGATTCGTTTTCTCGTAAACACCACGACTGGTCCTGCTCGTACACGTTACACGGATAAAACTGGTGGCAGCGGTGGGATCTGGCCTGATCTACAACAGAAGAGAACAACCGACTACTAGAGATGACCGACAACGATGTGCCGACAACGCCATTAACCATGAGTTCCCAAGCGACATCACTGAGACGTCCGGGCATGGAGAGTCTACGGGCTATTCTGCAGAGGAGAGAGCGATCGAGGATGGGGTCACCTGTTTCTGCGACTTTGGCGACGACAGAAGATGCGAGTCCTGTGGAAGCACCGCTTGACCTGTCAACGCCCGCCATCGTCGAGATCGAGACTCAGTCGACCATCCGAGTGCTTCTAGAGGGCCTCAAAAGCTTACAGGCAGAGATGCGGACGATGCGGGCAACCTTCAATCAGACGATGATGGGAGCCCCAGCGCACACGGCCACACCCAGGGCCGAAGAGGGTACTACCAGAACCCCCATAGACCAGCCTGTACGGGAACAGACGATTTGCGACCGGGTCGCAGAAGGGCGGCATTCAGCGGCTGATACCAGTGGAGAAGCCACAGCCACGACCATCCCTGTTCCCCGTGAGATGTTGGTTAAGGCTTCGACCTATGATGGGAGTACGCCCTGGAGAGATCACCTGGTACACTTTGAGCACTGCGCAGCCTTGAACCGGTGGACGCCAGAAGAGAAGGGACAACACTTGGCCGTATCCCTGCGGGGGCCAGCACAACAGGTTCTCTCTAGTCTGAAGATGAAACCAGGGGAGGCAAATTTCCTCTGCCTACGCGATACCTTGGAGAGACGCTTCGCTCCGCCTAACCAAACAGAGCTGTATAAGTCCAAGCTGAAGTCCAGGCGACGACAGACGGGAGAAGGTCTACCCGAACTAGGCCAAGCTCTGGTGAGACTCGGCCAGATGGCCTACTCCGACGCCGGTGATGAAGTCCAAGACATGCTGGCCCGTGACCAATTCTTTGAAGCAATTGGAGATGACTTACGGTTTAAAGTCTGGCAGTGCCGCCCGAAGTCCCTAGACGAGGCTGTGCATGACGCAGTGGAAATAGAGGCCTTCCAGGACGCCCAGCGGCGACGCCCTGACCCCGCGGCGAGAGTCGCCGTTGGAGAAGATATATCCTTTGAACCCCAAGCTTATAAAGAGAACGAGACAGCCCGTCTTCGAGCAAAGGTTGCTATCCTGAGGGAAGAACTTGAGAGGCGCTTCCCAAGAGAGAGACGCTCAAGTTCAAGGCGGGGGCAGAGGACGAGACGACAACCACGCCGAAGACGCAGACGTCCATTTCTGCAGTGTGGTCGTTCCTCCGAGACCAAAGCCGGAGAGACTGCGGCAGCGAGAGTTGTGACCGTATCTCCATCCAACGAGGACTTTGCGGCGGCCCAGGCTGCAGACCCCGAGTTACTTCCGGTGATTGAATGGGTGAAGGCTGGTACCAGACCTCGGTGGGACCTAGTCTGTCAACACAGCGGGGTAACGAAAGCGCTGTGGGGAGCCTACGACGCCTTGTCCCTGGAAGGAGACCTCCTGGTGCGACGTTGGTTTGACGTGCGAGGCCGGGAGAAGGCTAAGTTAGTGGTGGTCCCGCGGGCCCTTCAAAAGAGGATACTGAAGGAATGTCATGACAGCCCGGCTGGAGGACACCTGGGGGTGTTCAAGACGTTGAGGAAGGTGCGACAAGCGTACACCTGGGTTGGACTGCAGCGTGACGTTCGACAGTGGTGCCGGAGCTGCGACACGTGCAGTCGGAGGAAGCAGGCCGGGAAGAAACCCCGAGGACAGCACCGCGGGATGATGACGGGATGCCCCGGAGAACGTATCGCCGTGGAGTTGATGGGTCCTCTCTCCCTGACGACGAGAGGAAATATGTATATTGTGGTTATCTGTGACTATTTCACGAAGTGGGTGGAGGTTGTGGCACTTCCGGACCAAGAGGCTGAGACGGTGGCCCAAGCTGTGATTGACTTGTACGTCAGCCGGTTCGGTGTCCCCTCCCTGATACACTCGGACCAGGGGCGGAACTTTGAGAGCAAAGTGTTCGAGGGGATGTGCCGGATCCTCGGCATGAAGAAGACGCGGACGACGGCGTACCATCCGCAGTCTAACGGCCAAGTTGAGAGGTTCAACAGGACTCTGGGTCAGATGCTTCATGCTAGTGCCGCCCGCCACCCCGACGATTGGGACGTGTATATCCCACTAACACTGATGGCGTACCGTGCGGCCGCACACGAGACTACGGGGTATACGCCAAACATGATGACGTTCGGCCGGGAGGTGACGCTACCAGCTCACCTGACAGTTGGGGCTCCCCCGAGTGAGAGAACGGAGCCCGTGCCGTGGGTCGGGGACCTTCGTGACCACTTAGTCGACGTCCACGAGGATGCGAGGGAAAATAGTGGGAAGGCCCTGAGACGGCAGAAGCGCATTTACAACCTGAAGGCCAAGGCGCAAAGATTCGGCCCCGGAGACCAGGTCTATCTGCATACCGTAGTGACCCGGCCGGGACAGAAACGGAAGCTTCGAGACCGGTGGCTGGGACCGTTTGTGGTGGAGGCGGCATTGTCGGACGTTACCTACCGGATCCGGAGTGACGACGGGAGGCGACAGGTCGTCCATGTTGACCGGGTCAAACCATGTTATCCGCGGCTGGACGTGGAGGGTGACGATACACCGTCGGAGAGCGACAGTGACGATGGCGGCGACCAGCAGGGGCCGGAAACGGCTCACGCGGAGCCTTACGCCGTGACCCACCCGGTAGCCGTGCCGCCACCCATAGGCCGGCCTCAGACGAGCCGGAGTGGACGCGTCATCCGACAGCCGGCCTGGCAGGCCGAGTTTGAGTTGGAACCGCGGGGAACGCCGGCCAGCGAGTTGGAGGATGAACCCGAGGAAGTGGCCGAGGGTGAGGCAGCCCCCACACGCGACGACCCGAGGTCGGTGAGTGGTGAAGCCTCGCAGGTTGCACGACTACGTGCTGGCGTCCCAGCCCGTGTACCGTAAGAGGGGGGAAGCCCGACCCCTCCAACTGAACAGGCGGCCCAGTGGACCTAATGTCGTGGGGCGGCTCTGCTAGCCGCCCAGGTAATTCTGTGAAGGAAATCCGTGGACCTAATGTCGTGGTGGCCCGGCCAGACCGCCGGAGGGCGGCCACCTTGTGATTTCGCCGGCCCTGATGGCCCGTAATTGGCGAGTAGTTTTGTTTATATTGATTCGAACTGTACAACTGGAACTGTAACGTCACCCTGGACGGTGGGACCCCTACGGCCATGACGGGGACGTCATGATTTGGAAAGGCGGGGGCAGTGTAACGGTTAAACGTTTGTGTATAGGACTGTTCGAATCGGAGGGGGGTGTGTCACCGCTGGAAGGATGGAAGAGCCAGTTCGGGAGCGCCAGTGGTTGGAAATGCATTTCCCCGTGTTTCTCGCTTACCAGCGCGAGACAGGTGTTGCCTTTTATGCGAAAAATTCTTTACGGACTATGGATTGGGATGGCATTCCCATTTATGGACTATGAACTGTAATTTCGCTGTGAAGGCGATTTTCCGGGTTTCGCCACGTCTCCGGGGGGGTGGAGAAGAGCCCCGGCTATATAAGCTCGTGAGACATTCCAACCGAGGAGAGACCAGAAAGACAGAGCTGGAGGAACCACGTCCAGGTACAGCCTGTAACTTTCGATTTCGGCGTAATTTACGGTTGGGCCGTAAATGCAGTTGTTTTTGGCCTGGGAGTCTAAAAGCTTGTACAATCCTGTAGCTAGTGTAACCTGTAAAAACACGCCAATCCAAGGAGAATTTGCCAGCTCGCATTTTCGGTGTGGAAACGTGTTTGTGGTTATACTATAGTTTAGGAAACACGACAGCGTGGCGTGTCTAGTATAGTTGTGGGGTATTTTGTAATACTGTAATGAGACATGTGTTTGCCTGTAGCACATTTAGGCAACTTGCATGGTCTAACTTCAGTATAAAATAAGGCTTTTAGGTCTATACCAGTAGGTTGATAATTTCGACATTATTGCTGTGCTATCCCGTTGCACTGGGACTAAAGCCACAATATTTATGGTCGATTTTGTTGATCGTGAAGCGGTATATGGCAAACGTTAGGGATTCCCTCCACCCCCAGAAATATGCAACTGCACTAAATACAGAGAGAAATAAGCCAAATTCCCACTGCCATAATACAACGACGCAGCCGGCCGTGCAACGCTATACGGGCGAGAACGAGCACCGTGATTAGAGCCGGGCGGAGAAAGTCGAGTTACAGGCGGGCGTGCTGCTTTCATCAAGAAACGTCGGTAAATCGTGTATTCCGGGGGCCCAGCAAAAAGGTCGCAGACGGCTACACGAACGGCGTCCAGCTGGAAAGAGACAAGTACAGATCACCGATCTTACAGGACAGAAAGATACAGCACACAGAGCACACAAGAAACAAACAGAACACAGATTCCACCAGAAGGATATGTGTATTTATCACACATTATAAGCAAATAAAGACGCACAGATCATAAACAGTACAGTACAAGTCCCGACATACAGATCACAGATTATACAGTCAAGAAAGCTACAGAACAGAGATCCCACAAGAAGGATATGTGTATTTATCACACATTAAAGAAAGATACACAGAGCACAGCCCACACAGAAAAAGACAAGACATACAGATCACAGACCGCACAGTAAAGGCAAGATACGGTGCAGGTGGGCTTCGTTTTACCGATGTAAAAGTGGTAACAAGACTTACAGACTGTACAATCAAGCCAAGGCACAGATTACAGCCTGTAAAGAAAAGACAAGGCACAGCACAGACAGATTTCTCTTCCCGAGAAACGTTGATTAAACGTGAAATCTACAGACCTGCGACCGGGTCGCCAAAGGTCGCAGAAGGTCGCAAAAGGTCGCAGTGACTTGCGACCGGGTCGCCAACGACAGTTGACATGCAGTAATGATGTTTCATCGGTACCAGATGAAATGGTAATACAAGATATACCCAAGTAATTGTCCTGACGGTCCCTGAGAGTTGAGTGGTGCGTGATACTTACCTGAGAGATCGTCGTGAAGTTGTGTAGTCACAGGCGTGTCTATAGATGGGTCGCAGCAGCCGTAAGGGTTGAGACGCCGGGCTATACTTACCTGTGCGGGAAGCAGACTGGTGAGCTGAGAAGTTAGGGTCAGGCTCCGACGACTGGGGGTGAAGAACACGCCGGGTTGCCACGTCTCTGGAGAGAGCGTCACTGCCGTGACGTTCCAACGACTGGGTGTCGTATCTGGAGAGAGCGTTACCGCGTAACGTTCCAACGGGCCGTGACGTTTCAGCAACTTGGGGCCATATCTGGAGAGAGCGTCACTGCCGTGACGTTCCAACGCCTGAGGGTATATATATATATTGGGGGAGAACGTTACCGCCGTAACGTTCCAACGGGCCTTGACGTCTCAACGACTGGGTGTCGTATCTGGAGAGAGCGTTATATCCTTAACGTTCCAACGACTGGGTGTCGGATCTGGAGAGAGCGTTATATCCTTAACGTTCCAACGACGGGATGCCATCCCTGGAGAGAGCGTTACATCCGTAACGTTCCAACGACGGAGGAAGAGAAGGGCCAGCAGCCAGGCCGCCCTTATCCCCAGAAGAGAAGGGCCAGCAGCCAGGCCGCCCTTATCGCGCATAGACATAAAGCACTATATTAACTATAAAGCTATATGCATACACTCTCATATATATATTATTGCCATATAACATCCAGCTTAAACTGCACACATTCTCTTCTATTATCCACATATACACCAGGGATACGTATCCGTTAACTCTATATGCACACACCAAGTGTACGTATCCGTTAACCTTATATGCACACACCAAGGGTACGTATCCGTTAACTCTATATGCACACACCAAGTGTACGTATCCGTTAACCTTATATGCACACACCAAGTGTGCGTACCCGTTAACTTTGTGTGCACACATCCTCTTACATCACGTGTATATATACATCAAGTTTATTTGCATACACTCTCCTAGTGTCTGTACATATATGTAAATACCATAACGTTACATCTCCTTAGACATTCTGTCTAAGCCACGCGGTTCTACGCTATTATTTGTAACCGCGTATACTATTTGTGCAGAATATACCATAATAGACCTTTACATTAGCGTCAGTCATCCTTGTAGGGTTGTGATCATCTCTTCGAGCCCCGGATCTCTACTAGTGAAGGGGTTAACGACGGTGACGGCCAGAATGGCAGTGGGCAATCCCGGTTATTGATTCGTTTTCTCGTAAACACCACGACTGGTCCTGCTCGTACACGTTACATTAGTATGTGCGATTTGTAGGCCAGTCCGGTTGTTGTCCGGACACAGCACGAAGAGACGATTCATGGTGTATAAAAAAGTGGGGCCACAAGGTCGAGATTCAATGTGGCTTTATGTATACCCCAAAATTAGAAAACCATTGAAAACAGTATCCTTTCCTTAACTATAGCTTACGGATGTAGATTGTGACCCCATTCCAGGTTTTGTTCAAGCACATGGCAAAAAAGAGACCTGATTTTGAAGTATATCTGTTGACTTGTGTTTTCTGTGTTCTATGTTATAAAATTTGTGCCAAAAGGAGAACTTTTGGTCCAAAGTCAAGGCTATTGCGGTTGAAATACGAGGAAATATTTGAAAAAACCCCATGATATCTGTGCTGTAAATCCAGTTTCGAGATGTAGAATTCTACCAACTGTCAGTTTACCACATGCTATATCTCAAGGTCTAGGCTGTAGATTGTGTCCAAACCTTGGGTACCAATATGACTCAACCCCAGATGATTGAATGTGAGGTCAAGTTCAAAACACGGCAATGATGTAGTCTATTTTAGAGGATGCGCACAAGAATTAGGCATATATTTGTAGGTCAATGGAACAATGGAACGGTTGTTTGAATTCTTTGCAAAGTTTGTACATCGATATTGTGCAACATGATGATACTTGGTATTCCTTTCACATACACCCACGGGTGGCGCCACGTATATGCGAAACTCAAAATTTTGTTTTCGAACAGTAAAATTAGAATTACATAACAGAAAATTTCCGAATATGTTATGAGGATATCGTGAGACAAGGTATCACTTGGGATCGCTTTCTGTCCACACACACCCATAGATATCGCCACCAAGTAGAATTTTGTTTTCGCACGATAAAATTAGAAAGTCTTAACGGAATCTTTCCAACTTTGGTATGTGTATACCATGCCACAAGATGTCACTTAGGGTCACAGTCCACCGATATTCCTACGAAGTAGGCTACAGATCGCAAATTGTCCGGTAATGAGTCAGTCCATACGAATCCTTTCGTCGGTAAAATAAGGAGAACCGTTGACATTAGAACCTTGATTTTTGGCATGAACGTGCATTAGGGCATTGTTACCAGCAAGTTCTGAGCTGATCGAATTCTGATGAAAATTTGATTTATAATTAATTTTTTATTATTTATTGATGACTCGAGTGCACTGTTATGCCCATCAGGAACCCTTGGCTGTATTCTTCTCTGTGACTTTTAAGCGCCTGGGACTAACTTCGGCCGCCCAGCACTAAAGCAAAAAAAAAAATGATGCGCCCAGCTCTCGAAAATATCAGTAACTTTAATGGTACTTGCCAAAATATGTCGGCATTATACGTTTCCAGGTAGCTCCGCCATGTTTTCCCTAATAGTCCACGCCACGCTTCCCGAACATCTGCCGTAAATTGTTGGAAATATTCGGGAACCCTCGTGATCATGCTGGTCGCTGTTAGCCGGTGGTATTGCGGAAGGCTACCGAAATCCCAGAATCTCGCGTCAGGCGAGCTGTATATGCCACGATGCATGAAGGAAGCAAATCATTTGATCGGAGAATGGAGGTTGCGAAGTCTGCTGCGAAGTTTTACCGAGCCAAGAATATCACTTGACATGTATTTTATAAATCAATGTCATGAAGCGCCAAGCAACTTTGAAAAACTTCTTCTCACAGAAGCGTCAGAGGTCCAATGAAGATAAATCTTTTGTTGGCTTTCGGTGGTCGTTCATGCCAAGAAAACTGTGGTCCGTTTTGCCCCAGCGTTTTATCGCATTTAATGAGTATCAGTTACCACAACCGAGTCCTGTCCGGCTAAAAATACCCTGTCATTGATCCACATTCCACTATGCCACATGGCCCTATTACTGAGGTTAATCTTAACGTGCTTCTGGGACAACTCCACAGCTCTGAACATGATTCTTGTCCGAGAGCATAGGCCTACTGCACATACCCTCAAACAATCATCGCTGTTCCCATAACTTAAATTGTTAAACCATATCATTGAAATAATATAGCAGAAAATATTGCTGTAAGTTATGATATGTACACTATGACCAAAGACATGATCATAATGTGCTAATCGGATAGTTAGGACAAACATGCATCAGAGAGTGTGTGACTTGGGTTCAAGGGTTAAGATTTTGGAGGGAAATATAATTTTGACAGCAGAAATATGACCCCGCCATATGCTGATTAGAGCGCTAAAACAGGGTAGGCTAAATGGACCCTTTTCAATGCAGTATTTCTTGGCATGTGTTATTGTTCTAAAACGTCAGCTTCCAAAAAATATTTTAATTATATCTATATTAAAAGCACACATGCATGTGTGCGCTCGCTCGTACGTCGTAATCAGTCTATTAGATCTAGTAGATATTAGATCTACTATGTACTATGAGATATCTATAATATGGCTAGTTTAACAGTAGGCCTACACTTGAATCCAGTATTAAACGGGGGATTCCTGAGTAATCTATTTTTAGCCTAACTTACATTGTAATGTTGACACACATTCCGATACCACACACATTCCAATGGTATCCGTTTTCACTCATTTGCTGGTCTTGGAATTTCGTTGAGATTGAAGGCATATTATACTGCACGTTTTATATATCCAGCCTATACAACATTGCATCATTTCTTCAGTTCAGTCATTAGTTAAAAAATGTTCTACCTCAAAAAGAAATAAAAAATGGCTGGATTTTATGAGAGAAATTACTAAATTTAAACACAACAATGACCCTATTATATGTTATTACTGAAGAAATCGATAATAAAATCATCGTTGTGTTTTAAATTCAGTAACCTATAACCAGTTGTTTATTTTGTTCGTGTGTGCTTTATTGTTCATTGATTATTATTATTATGTACTCTCTTCAGATGAGGTACCTTGAAGTTGAATGCCAAATAAATATATCCATGGAGAATGGCTCTCTAGTGATGCCTGATTTGATTCTTGCATTCTAACAAATCTCTGATCTTCACCTTTCTCACTTCAAATTTGTGTTTCTTATCCAGTTTCCTGTCTGATTTAGGACTACAAACATTTACTTCTCAACTGCTCTGACAGAACATCATTCCCTACGCTAATTTAAGAAAAATCGCCTAATGCCGAGAAGGGGGAGGGGGGGTTCCCCGCTCTCTCGGACTCTCCCCCCAACACTTCGTGCTGTACTGCTGGGCTGATCATTCTCCAGGGTAATAGAAACTGAGGGCGATAACAGTTGCTACGCCAATGACTCACCAGCGGTGACATCTGGAAAAGTTAATAGTTCCCACTGTCAATTAGAGACGCTATATAAATTCTCTCATGGTAGCATACAGGGCCCCCAAGTCATCTCTCGAGTACACACTTAAATTATCTCAAACCCTATTTCGTAGGTCCAGTGACGTTAGTCACACTGCCATGTATGCCAAAAGGCGGGCCTATATATATGGATACTTTGCCACAATATATTACCTGGGATTATTATCTTAAGAATTAATCAATGTTTACATTACTTCATGTGCAGATGGGATGCCTTTTCCTTAGTATTCGCTCGATTGTATCTAGTTTGAATGTGGAGGCCAGCCTTGCTCAATATCGTCACTGTCGGGGTTTGTTTGCTGCACTTCACTACTAGTGGAGCAATATCGTGCACAAAACTAGCCGAATTGTGCACTTCTAGGTAAAAGCATGAAACTTGACATGATAGTAGCCAAAGATGTCCTGACCATTTTCTGATAAGGACCCACTCATTTTTTTCCAATATGGCCGCCAAATTCAAGATGACCGCCAATATAATGGTCAAATACAGCAATATGATAATAATACTGTTTATTGTTTTAGTCGAGGTCATGAAACTTGCAGCGATGCTTGTTATTAATGCTCTAGTCCGTTTTCAAGAAAAATCTGTAAAATTATTTTCCAAGGTGGCCGCCAAATTCAAAATGGCGGCCATGATAATGGTCAAATTAGTGGTAAATCATATAATGTGTAAAGGATTATGTCTGTATTGTGCACTTAATGTATTGTGCTGAAGCAAAGCAAATAATTCCTGATACGAATAAACTTTATCTTTCATGGTAAAATGACAGTCGTATTCAAGATGGCTGCCAAAAGAAACGCATTTTAATATGAAAAAAACCCGTCCAAGGACCACTTTCTGGATCTTGGAGCAACGTCGGTTCTCGGAAACATAGTAAGAATTCAAGCTTTGGTCCTCATCTTTCGGTTTATACGTGTACACACACGCCCGTCCGCCCGCACACACATTAACACACACACACACACGCACACAAGCACACCCACACACACACACACACACACACACACACACACACACATGCATGATTCAAGTGTGGACAGGCAGGACGGCGATGCGGCGATTGGTGGCCAGAACAAGTTTTTTTGTAGGGAAGGTTTACGAAAGTGGCGGTATACCGGAATTTTCGTCGAAACCGGTTGTGCTAAAAATAGATCGCCAGCTAGCGCACTATCAAAGCAAACGTTTTGACTCTTTCAGCAGTCATTCGTTCAACCACTTACGCCACGATGTTCTCGTGTACCACTTGCTCCAAGTCCTTTACACGCTTGCACGACTTACAACGCCATGAGTCTACCATCCACGATGCTACTGCCCAGTACACATGCGAGACCTGCGGGGATACATTTAATCGCCTGGATAGTTTACAGTGCCATGAACGGTTTCTCCATGAGAAATCCAGGCATCAAATGTGGGGAATGTGGACACCACTTCAGACTACACAGTCAGTTGAGATCTCACCAAAGTGTAATCCATGGACATGCACGCTTGAGGGTTGAGGAAGCTGTGGCGTTTGACTCCATCCTTGAGTCTACTTTTCAAGATCCTGTTGGCGAGTATACATGTTCGATCTGCAGGAAGTCATTTAGTCGTAAGGACAATTTACGGTGACATCAACGTTCGGTTCAAAGAGCACCCAGCCATGAATGCCAGCATTGTGGTCGAGTCTTCAGATTCCACAGTCAGTTGAGCCCCATCAATCCGAAAGACATCCACAGTTTGTGTTCCATTTTGTGTTCCATCCATGACTTATACTAATACTTATTCTCATGGTCGGCTTCTGATTGAACAAGAGCCGTCTGAGATCAGCACAATTAACTTCTGATTTGAGAAGAGCAGCTGACTATGCGGCCAAGACACGGACAATAACATAAGTGAATAGTAAACACACCCATAGCGGCTCCCACAGCGTGGGTGTGCTCTGATGGAGGGAATAATAACAGGATTGACCTGTAATCCTTGTTGTTGTTGTTGTTCTCTTATTTGACTAACCAATCAGAACAGTACTTATCACGAACTCGTAGAGCTACGTATAAGCGCACATGTGTGATATCGTCTATAAAACACGTCCCTCTGGACCCCACACACCCATTCCAACTGTTGCAGAGCCATGACGGAGACCCATCCCTATGCCACTCGCATCTTACAGCATGTGACCGTGGTTAACTCACTCATGGGTTACCGAGCAGTGGTTCGGTCCATGTTTGCAGATGGCGACGACAACGAGGGGTGATGCCAGATCCTGGAAGCGGTCCTCGACTCGATGGCGAGGTGTGCTATTACCCCCACTATACTGGACTATGAAAGCCATCCTTGATGGTCGGGCTATGGACCACGAGGCTCACGCCGTAACCAGCGACGGCTCGTGGACCTCGCAATGGTCTTTGTTCTGTTGACCCTAACGCTGTAGCTATGACAGTTCTGTCTTCCAGGGACAGAAAAGAACGGCTCTTCAAAGCCTCCACGTCCCCCGAAAGAGAAACGGCTAACTAAGCACGATGTTCACACACACACATACACAAAGACACACACACACTCACTCACCATCGTTAGTGCGTCCATGCCTTAAGTTGGGGGTTGGGCCCACCTCACGGGCAATTTGGACGACGGATGGTCCATCTCTACCCCAAATACCTTCCTTCACACGCCCAAAATGCTCACTTTGGATACTACTCCTATTGATGTCATCACCATTGATGTCACAGACGACGTGGACATCCCTCAAGTCGTGGTCTACACACCAAGGACTTCACAATTACACCTCATACGACGCATTCAGACCAAGAATGATCCTTCAATCGCTCAAACACACTCCCACGCACGCCCTGAATGACATCTTGATGTTACTACTGCCCAACTGAGCATGCGTAGCGCAATGCGACTTCCAACAAAAATCATACCATTCGTTGTCTACATGCAGACAGCTACAGGATGACGCCCAACACGGTCCATTCGGACCACGGATGGCCCATCTCTACCCCAAAAACCTCCCTTCACACCCCCAAAATGCCCACTTTGGCTAATTCTCCTACTGATGACCTCACCGATGACGTCACAGACGACGTGGACATCCCTCAAGTCGTAGTCTACACACCGAGGGCTTCACTTTGACACATCACACGACGCATTCGGACCAAGAATGGTCCCTCAATCGCTCAATCAAAAACACGCCAGTCTGACTCAACCCCGCGAAAGCTTCACTAGGATATCCCAACCGGTCCATTTGGATCAAATATGGGTCCCTTGATTGCCCAAACATGTCATTTCCCACGTCCAAAATGACATCTTTCGTTACTACTGCCCAACTGCGTATGCGTAGCACAATGCGACTTCCAGCAAACACCATACCATTCGTCGTCTACATGCAGAGAGCTACAAGTTGACACACCACACGGTCCATTCGGACCACGGATGGACCATCTCTACCCAATACACCTTCCTTTACACCCCCAAATGCCCACTTTGGCTACTACTCCTACTAATGACGTCATCAATGACATCACAAATGACGTGGACATCCCTCAAGTCGTAGCCAACACCCCGAAACATTAAATGGAAAATGACGGAGACACCAATAGCTAGCATCATGCCAGGTTTTAGGCTTCTGACACAAATCAAACAATGAACTACGGTAATTTCAGTATTTGACCATTATTATGGCGGCCGTCTTGAATTTGGCGGCCATGTTGGAAAAAATTGTGTGGGTCCTTATCAGGAATTGATCGGGTCATCATTGGCTACTACTATGCCAAGTTTCGTGCTTTTACCTCAAGGTGCACAATATTTTCACCATATTGCACTACTATACAGCAACAAACCGTTTAATTTATCATCTTATTTGGATTGCTATTCCAGTTCTCCATGTCATTACGGTCGTCTTTCTCCATATGCTGTTTCCTCGATATATTTTCTTTGTAGAAGCATACCACAATTCCATCCTTAAACTCACAATACTGATACTTGTATATTGATCGTCAGCTTTTTCCTGAAGCTTTATCAATGAATTTAGAGGTCATGTGCAATCGAATTTTATCCTCTCCGAGTTTCATAAAACGATTCGATTAAATGATACCATGTTTACTTTCTTCGTTTAGAAGCTCTTTGACTCAAACTCGTGAAGTAACATAAATATATCAAAATTCCTGCAATATAATTTATCCTGTTGTGAAATCATAGCTAATATCCCTCCATATTGATTGCACAGATGTAGGACTGTTTTGTCGACAAGAGAAATTTCTAGACAAGAGAAGTTAACGAACACGATTTAATCACGTGTGAAGGTTCTCTGACTAAACCTGTCACAGATATTTCCAGTCCACATATTAGTGAAACTTAAATTGCGTTTAATGGCAAATTGAGTTAATGGCAACTAATGCCCTAATTTTAATGGTAAACCTTGCATTCTAACTGGACCGGAAAGCGAAAAGGATACTATTTTGAATAGCATAGCTTCTCCAAGTTGTCAAGAATTGCTTACGCAAAAGAAGTTCTTGAAAAATTCTGTACAGCATTGGCGTATCAGTGTTGGGCTCTAGAGAAAAAAAATATTGGAAAAGACAACACCTTTTGGTGTAGGATAATATCCGATTCCAGGTGTTTAATTTCAGACGCCATTATAGTCTGACCAATTCCCAACAGTACACAGACCATTCCAATATGGAATCTTCAGCCACGAACAGACTGTTAATGATTGTAAACTCTCCGCAAATTGTCATATATTATTTTATTAATGATAAAATCGGGATATCCGTGTTAATCTCTAGAGAATAAAACAATACTGCGAAAGACAGCACTTTTAAGACTAGCTATATTCATTTTGCACGAGCTTTGAATTCCATGAATTTCCATATTAGATTCCAATGTTTCTCTTTCCGAATTCCTGAAACATCTCTGGTATTTTGGTGTTTGAGTCTAACAGATGTCGGAGTGGACTGCTCCTGAAGTAATGCTAGCGCTTCCAAGCACCCAGACACATAGTTACACATCGACCAAGTTCTGTCGTGGGCGATTTGTGGTGTACCACAGCCTGGGAGGTGACTGATTCCGTCCCTCTCCCCTCACCTTTTATATTTTATCCATGATATCACCGGGGAGCTGAGACTTACCATATTATACCCTTGTTTCAAGCTCTATCGCACTGATGATGTCAGAGTAAGCATTCATCGGCCGATTTATCGATTTTTGTATTCAAGCAATTTTCATCGTAAAAAGTGCACAAACTTAGTGAATAATCATTTGATGGGAAAGAAAATATTGTTTTTTATCCACAAAACCGGAAACTTTCTGAGAAAAAACGACGAAACCACTTTTCTGCTACCCGCATGGCAGCCATTTTGAATTTACCAATGATCCTCTGAATTTTTAGCCTTTCTGCAAATAGGTTCAGAATAACCCCAATATGATCAGCAACGAAGTCACACAGTTTCAGCTCTCTATTTCGGAGCAAAGGGGACAAATTTACTAGGGCGGGGCAATTGATATTGAGTCTCACGTTTCTCCAATATTTTCGTGCAAAATCTTCGATTTTGAGGCAAAATATATCTTTCTGTAAACACATGAAGATCGATCACAACAAGAATGAGCTTGACACAAAATACTCGTTGTTCGAGTGGCACTGTTGTGGGTATGAGGAAAAGCCTTTCGGTCTTCATACATGTATGTTTACAAAGAGCAAATAATTTCACCTGAAAAACGCCGATTTCTTACGATTATGCCTCTGTATGTTATTTGAGAAGTACGAGTCTCAATGCTTCGACATTACACTGAGTATAAAAATGTCGTACATATTTTATTTTTGGTATTCCAACCGAACTTCGCTGGGGCCAAATCCTCGTATATAAACGTATGACATCATTTGATGATTTTGCAGACACACAATACGAGTAAAGAATCATTGCTTTTCTCCTCTTTCACCAAATAATAGTCAGGTTGATTTAACACGTAATATATTTACTGTCGAGCCTGGATTAATCAATCGATCAATATACTAACAAGAAACTAAGTCAGGAAAAGCTAAACAATATGTTTCTCGTCACACGCTGTGTCTGTTCTTGGGTGTCTAGAAAGGCGCGTGCCTTACTAGCACCATGCATTTACATACGGGTAGAGAATGCCACTCAACGTATTTAATTGCCTAAATTGTCCCTTGATGTTAAATACCGACTCTAACGAGATGCTGATGTGATTAAAAATGAACACGTTTTAGCGTAAGTTTGACTGGCCAAATCAGTGATCTTCGGTACATTTTGCGGGTTAAGTTTAATGGATTCTCTTATTAAGACAAGCGAGTGTGTTTCCTGAAACATACTTCATTAGTCCAAGAACACCTCGTAGGCATAACTGCGACATTTTAGGGATGATATCCTTGATATCGGGACTTGATCGTCGCTAACTTTCATTTTACTACACTCCTGCTTTTTATTTTTATTTATGTATTCAAGTTCTGCATGCATGAATACACACAAGGGGACCCAAAGAGGT
>JAVTVY010049955.1:0-22553 GCA_036873755.1 Hanleya hanleyi | reverse complement strand
ATATAATTCATGACCTATTTCCCTTATACGTTTCTTTGTGGGAAATAGGTTTTACTAGTGATAACTGGCATAGTTTCCTACTAGTGATGAACTGGCATAGTTTCCTACTAGTGATAACTGGCATACTTTCCTACTAGTGATAACTGGCATACTTTCCAACTAGTGATAACTGGCATGTACTTTCCTACTAGTGATAACTGGCATACTTTCCAACTTAAAGTTGCCCAAATATTTAGTGAATTAAGCTTATTGAACCTTTCCCCAGAACTAGCTGTAGTAATATGAAACATGTATAGCTTTAAGTCTGTTATCACTTACAGTTTATAACTATTCACCCATGTATAAGCATAGGGAGGAAGGGGAGTGAAATGAGCCGGTGAATTGCCACCATAGACCAAGCTACTGCTGCTCAATGAAGCACTTTATATCCATTGTCATTGCGTTACTACGAGAAGCGCCTTCTCTCAAATACAGAGGTAAGACAAATCAGGTCCTTCACTCGAGCTCTACTCCATACTCTGCTGGCTGTCTTTGGCTTCAGTTTCATGGCATCATTACAGCACCCCAATTTCGACAACTATCAATGTTGCCAAGTTCTGCTTTTGACCTGATTAATTAGCCTAAACACCCAACATTACAAATTCAGGTTCTCTACAGTCAAAGTTATCAAGCCCAGTATAGCTAGTCAAAACATCCATTTCATGATCAATAGAATATATCATTATGTCCTCAATTGTATGTTGAAAATTACCTCTTGCAATGGTGCACTGTTTATTTTTTTATTTTTTTCGTTTTATTTTATTTTATTATATATTTTTTTTTTTATACAAAAATCACTTTTACAGAGTTTTACTGGAGAGATTTCCCATCAAAGCAAAAAATTTGCATATGTTAAACACAACAATACTTATAATGCAGAATAGATTATTCTTGTTGTAGAAATAGTGTACTGACTTTGGTTACCATAATCAGAAATTTTGCTATGATGGGAAATCCATCATGTAATACACTAATTATTGACAAAATAGGCAGTTCAGCATAGTTTGCCTGCCTATTTTTAAACTCCCATGTATGTCATGAAACCAAGTTTTCGTAGAATGACATTATATTATATAGCCTATTTGTTTTGTACTTGTTACCCTGGTAGACTATCTCTAGTTATCCGCAGCGAGTCAGCCCGCTGATAAAGAGAGCTAGTCTACCACAGTTGAATAGGCCGACTCACTGTGGCTGATAAAGAGAGCTAGTCTATCATGGTTGATTGTAGACTATCCCTCTTTATCAGCCACAGTGAGTCGGTCCATTTAACCATGGTAGACTAGCTAGCTCCCTTTATCAGCCACCGTGAGTCGGCCCATTTCACCATGATACACTTGCTCTCTTTATCAGCCACAGTGAGTTGGCTCATTTAACCATGGTAGACTACCTCTGTCTCTTTTTCAGTCACCGTGAGTGGGTCAATTACCATCTGTTTTATCTTGTTTTAAAACTGTAAAGGACCCCTTGCATGATTATACAAGTCTGTCCCTCTGCAGGTGTATTTATTGTTGCCTTTTGTTTTAATACAGAAATCACTCTAAATTTGTAAGATTATACTAGGATTACAAGAGTCTTATCATGATCTCCGACTTTCTCTATTTATCACCGACATTGAGGAGGTCCATTTATGGAGTTATCTCCCTTGTGTGTATCTGAAGTCGAGAAGGGGCTGTAATATGAAATGATAAACCACTTTGACTTACCTCTTTTTTCTTCTCCTCTTCTGCTGCAGCCAGCTGAAGATGTTGTTCTAAGGTCTCCCAGTCCATCTGGGGGAGAGTTGTCTCAATGTTGTACACCTCAAACTCTTCTAGCTGCTCTATGCTGCCTGCTCCAGTCTTTCTCAGATTGTTTCGCTCTTTCATGGGGCTACCCTTGGCCATGTTCGCAGGCCACCGACGCTCATCCGTCATAACGCTGCCAGAGTTTTTCGAAGGACTAGAATGATCACCGTGGGAAGAATTAGAATACTGGAGCTGGTGATTTCTGGGCAAGGAATGTTCATTAGACATAGAGAGTCTGCTCATGTTTTCAGCCAGTTTGAAATTTCTAGGAAGAGTTGAATTAATAGAGTTGCCACCCCTGTTTAACTCCATTCCATCTACGGTGGCGCTCTCAGTCATTTGCTGCAGGCCTTCTCCACTCATTCTACCATCTAAAGTGTCAGCAGGAGTGAATACAGGGGAAGATGGACTAGTACTATTAGACAAGATCTCACGATTCTTGTGCAGATCGAACGGCAGAGCGTTTGCATTTAGTTTCTTTAGTTCGGCGAACTCTTGTGCCAGACTAAGATAGTTCAATTTTCTAACCCTCTTACTGAATTCTTCGTCTGTTTCTCGTGGTTTCCTTTCTATGATCCCTAAGGATGTGGATGCATCAGTCAGTGGCAATGACCCGATGCCTTTTCGCAAGTTTTCCCTTTGGACAATGTGGACTTCACTCTCAGCAAAGTCCAGCAGTGGTGCTGCTAGTTCAGAAACATCGGAGAGGACCGACTCACACTCGATGTCGCGCAGCCTTTGGATTGGATCAGCTGACTCTGGATTGTCAAACGATTCAAAGTCTGATTGTATCTCATTCTCGGTGCTCAGACTGGGTGTGTTGTCATTGTCCGGAGTGGACAGGGACATCGCCTGGGTCCCGCCATGAGCACTCTCTGCCTCGCTCAGCTCATCTGAGGTGACAGGACTCTGAGGAGACATATTATTATTCCCAGCATCCCCCTGGCACTCCAGTGCCCTCTGGTGTGCTCTCCATGCCCGCTGAATTCTACAAATAAAAGGATACAATTAATAAAAGTTTACTTGAAATACCGGTAATCATACAAAGACATGAACACTGATATACACCTCCGTTTGTGTTCTCTCAGTGTGTACAGAATTCTGTAAATACACATTGATAAATCTACCATAATTTAAACTTGAAATAAAATGCATATAGTCATAGATGGGCCCATAGATCAGCCAAATAATATAATTCAGCATATTTAGAGAATCTTTACTGCCGAAGATATTCCTCATTTTCAATAATGATACATATTTACTCTTTGTAACATGCAAACCCGACATGTAGACCCTACATGTATATTAAAAGTGAAAATATGTTGTGGGTGGAATGATTTGTAGGCTACATGTACATATTCATACATGTAGAGAATCAATGCACCAGCTATATCGGTACTTTACAACATTCTGTCATAGTGTATGCCTTTCAAAAACTTGCAAATTCCAGTGTACACAAAAAACACCATAGCCTTATTATCATTGTTCAACAATTCAAAGTCCCAAATGATTATCGTGAGAGTCAACCAGCCTAGCTATCAGTTCTGGGCGAATTCCTCAGCTGTGAAGATCGATAACATTACGTCAAGGTCAGGTTGACCTGTCAGAGAGCCTACCAATCACACAGCCAGATATTGAAGTTTGTATAATTTATCGCCTACCACAGTCCTCAATACCCGGTTACCATGGTTTAAAGCAAACATCACCTCAACCATTCACTCTCTCAGATTCCTGATGAATGACATTTCATGAGATACTGATTGTTACAGCTGACATAGCTCACTGGTAGAACCGGCAATGAAGATTGCAGATGACCTACTATATAGCGATATCATCAAGTTATATGGACCAAATATATGACTCCTATCTTCCCACTTCTCCCCCAACAGCATCACCAATGTGTAGATTATCATTTCTGTAACTTATATGATGTACATGAATGAGAGTCATATTACATAATGTTTATATTTGGAATTTGGAAGAGATCAGTGACAGCTGAGTAATCTACAATCCAGCCAAGCATCAATGCATGGGAGATAACTCTATCTTGAGCACCATTTTCCCAGTACAGTAACATTGTACCACATTAAGACACCAATATGGTGTACATGAACCTCAAAACACGTAATTTAATTTTTTGCCCAGTTACATGTATAAACAGGCTAACCGCATATGTGAAATGAAAAGTTGCCTAATTGTCGAATGCTGAAATGTTGCACCCTCCACTTTTGTGCCGAAATGTCATGGATCCCATGAAATGGCATACAGAATTATGCTCCTAGAAACTGGAATAAGTATTTTTCGCATGTTCATCTGTATTGGAATCTAGAGCTTTGTATTGTAGAATAATGAACCAGTTAATTAGAACTAAATCTGCAGAGATCTGGTGCAGCTTGTGCGTCAAGGTAACATCCTCTTGGTTCTACTGTATGTAGAATGTGACATGTCCTGTGAACAAAGCTGAAGAGAGCCATCAGGCCAGCCTTAATTTACCAGGCTTTCAATAATACTGAATGATGATGGTCCCCAGCACACTTGGACTGGCAGGTAGTTAACGATCTGTGGCGTGCATGCAGCCTTGCGCGACCTCAAGTGTTATCCGACTGGCGCCAGACAAACGAGCATGTCTGCAGGTGCCATCGCCCTCACTCAATGTATTGATCCATCTCTCTATCAGTTTATCAAACTGTAAATGCTCTAATAACTCTGTAACATCCTCCAATCAAACGGTTAGCAAGAATGGAGTCAATTCTATCACCTCTCTCACAGTTATGATCATCCTCGCCTGACTGGACACATGTTTATATGGCCCACGAGAGTCACCAAATGTTTTCATGCATGTGACATGGAAGTTAAACAAATAGGATGGGGAAGTAATGGCAATTCAACTGCACACATCTTGACAATCAATGGGCTCAGAACTGATCTGCTTATGGAATTCAGATGCATGTGTGGTGTACATGTAGCTTGAGAAGCAGGTTTGAGGTCAGGTATTATCAATAGGGATATGGCTCATCATCAGGTGTACAAATGGAGAGGCTGGCTAGGATTATTCAAGAGATATCATGGAATTCAATTACTGGCCAAGTTCTTTTGTAGGGTTGTGATAAATTATCAGATATATATGTGGTTCAAATCTGGACAAGAGTTCATGGGACATGCATAGACATAATTAACAATTTTTGATGATTTCCAGATTCTTGGGACACAGCATCCTTGACCATTGATCTTTTGACCTCAAAATGAATTGTGTTCTTTTTCCTTGCCCCATGGGTAAGGTATATATCCAAAGTTTGGTGCCAATCTATTGCAAGAACGATCAAAGTTTACAGGAGGGCAGAATGAGATGGACAGATTATCCGATTAATTCCTCTCAAATTGTTTAGATTGGTAGGTCAGAATTGGACCAATAACTTGAGGGTGATGTTAACCTAATTATTACTTGTACATGTATTAGAATAGTGACTATTATTATTATTCCTATATTACATTCTCATGGCCTCAGATTGTATACCGCCTGCTGTCAGATATACCCTCTGATTGCACTGAGGCTGAATCGTGTATGCAGTTTTTGTAAGCATGGCTATCAGCCAATCAGCATCGTCCAATTTTAGATGAAGTGGAGTGGGCTCAGCAAGTCACAGCTAAACAAGACCATGAGTTCTTGTGTAATAATTTAGGATAAAACATGTTAATTCTCTTACAATATATACTGGATGCATTTCCCACCTCTCCCATATGCAGATATGTGCTCCCTGAGTCAATCAAAATCGACACATTTTTCTGCACGGTGCAGTTAGAGGGTGTTACACCGACAGTTTAGGAGGTTACACACATTGGCAATGGGATTAAGTGAGTGAATATGATTTAACATCGCTTTCAACTAGATGGGAGAATACTATCGATGATTACGGTAAATTCCCTAATTATTCACCTTCCAAATATAATTCAAAAATGACCGATTTTTCATCTGCAGTCCTAATAAAAATGAACAAGCATTCTGAGAACCTCAACATCTCACCTTGCGGGGTCATCCGCCGAAGCTGCAGCAGTATTGAAAGCATAAATATAGAGCAAACAATAACGTCTGGAATAGATGATGTGGTACAGGCAATAATGTCTGGAATAGATTATCTGGTACAGACAATGACATCAGCCACATGTGGGATTACTGCCAGATAGGTCAATCCCGTGTAGGATGGATAGGTCAGTGCCGTGGGATTACTGCTGCATAGGGCAGTCCAGTGTGAGATTACTGCTGGATAGGTCAGTCTCATGTGAGATTACTGCTGGATAGGCCAGTCCTGCGTAGGATTACTGCTGGATGGGCCAGTCTCCTGTGTTATTACTGCTGGATAGGCCAGTGCCATTTGGGATTACTGCTGGATAGGTCAGTCCTGTGTGGGATTACTGCTGGATAGGTCTGACCAAGGAAAATATGAAACGTGTCCACCAAGTTTTATAATTATCCTACGAAAGGTTCAGAAATTTTTCCATCATTACAGATCTACATGTAAATTTTTGCCCAACAAAAACCTTATCAATGGCAAAGTACAAAAATTCATATTTAATAGCACATGGACATCCTCGAATCACAATGAACTTGAGTAGCAAGTGTCAAACTCATCCAATGAAAGCTGACAGCTTCAGCAAACTTTCCATGTACAGGTGTACATGTATGTACATTATCATTGGCAGATTACCAAGAAAAAAACCCCTCAAAATTTGAACAAAGATCAATATTTCATCTCCTAAATAGCACAGAGACATCCTCTAATCATACGAAATATGTGAACCAAGTTTCATAATCATCCAATGACAGCTGACAACTGCAGCAAACTTTCTAAGTACAGATGTACATGTATACATGTAGAGGCCTACATGTACAGCCTCTACATGTACAATTCGGCTAAACAGAAAACTCTATCATTTGCTATAATTTGGACCAAAATTAATGTTTCATCTCAAAAATGGCACAGGTACATCCTCTAATCATGAGAAACATGTATACCAAGATTCATAATCATCCAATGACAGCTGACAACTGCAGCAAACTTTCTAAGTACATGTACATGTGCACTTCAGCTAAACGCAAAACTCTATCATAGGGATTTTAACATTGGAGCATCCCAGTGGTAGTTCATGTACCCCCAGGTGGAATACCCACCCCCATATTTTATTTTTATTTTTTTTTATTATTTTTTTTTAAATTTTGTAGATTTTTTTTTTAATTTGTTAAACCAAAAACCTTATCATTCCGAGGCCGGGGACACCGACGATGACATCCTCTTTCCCCCTCACAATATCTCCCCTTTAACTCGTAAGGCGAGATAAAAACCAGTATTTTCAAGACCATCATGGAACAATATTCAAGCACTCCCATTTTCATCACGGAGTTACAGTAGTGCTACAGAAACAGAAATATTACAAAGATAGTAAGTGGGAAGACAATACCTGAGATAGCTTTACCAATAATGTGGCTCACCACAAAAATGATGCCTCAATTACACACTTCACACAGAATATGTTAACTACAGTTATAATTTTTTTTTTCCTCTCCATATATTTGAGTTTTCGCTAAGAATTACCCATCGCCGACAGGAAAGTTGGGCACGAAGTGAGAATAATCTCCTTAGCTGGCAATTTCGCTCTGTATGGAAATTTTGTATCGATATCCCGGAAATACATCTAAGGTGTGCTGTGAAAATGTGGAGAAGAAGTCTACCCTATTTAGATGGATGTAATAATGGGTACATATAGTGGGAGAGAGCCAGACTAGACTTCCATAATACGTAACGTAACTACAATGTTCAAGGAAACAGTATTTAGTAGATTCTGTTTCCTCTCAATATCTCTTCACCTGGTCATTCAGGACTCCTACTATTTTCTCCGAATAGTATATCCATGAAAACCCTGGAAATTCTACAGTCAGAAAATATCACATGAGCATGATTCCAGTTTCACAGCCAACAAAACATTCACATTCATGCGAAATTTAACCAGTTTAAATTAATCCTCCAGGCACAAGAATCAGCAATGGCGATGCTATCATTTCATTAGGGAAGTTTTGCAGCAGCTGGACACTCACACAGTCAGATATTAATCAGCAATTCCAAGGCTGAGGGTTTGAGGTAAGGGGACAGGTTTGGGACAAATCCAGAATAGTTTTATCACATCCTTTGCATATGTACATGTAAGGAATTTAATTCCAGACCAAAGACTGAATTAAGTACATCCAATGTTCTCTTTGATGATACATTTCCACCATACCTATATCCACACTGACTGTGTATTCTGGGGTTCAATTGTGTATAACGGAGGATATTGAAAAGCATCATACATCATATGTCCACAGATAGTCAAGTGAGAATGGGAAGCAATGTTAAGCAAGATCCTGTGGCAAGATACCCATATAATAAATGTGTCATAAAACGAAATTAGGACCACCTTTTAGTGAATCAGCATGAGGCAAAGTACCCACATACCAAATTTGGAAAGGATTCGTTCACTTTTTCAGAAGTTATTGTCCAGAAAAGAAGTCAGACGGATGGACACATACACACACATTCACTCCAATGCTATTGTACTAGTATGACAAAACGAGTCGAAATTTCTTTCAAAATACCTGAAAATGATGTGGACATCTCCGATTCATATTCAGTGTGTAAAGTATTGCCATGACTTGTTCACCATTCACAAGACCAATTAGGGTTTTTTTGCTAATCTAACAAGCTTGCCTGGCCAACAATTAGGTTTGTCAACAGAAGCCTTTATTTCCTGGGGTTTATTAAAGAGCATGTTATCTGCTACCATAGTCATTATCAAGAGGGAAGATAAAGCAATAATGGTTCATTTACTGTGTCAATACAGGTAAGAATGGGGTATGTTATAATGTCATTGGGGCTCTGCAGAGAAAAAGAATCCATGTAATACAATATGGCTGTGTTCATCTGTGTTATCTCCATCAACATTAAACATTAGTTTATACAAATAGTCCCACCTTTGAAATAAATATTCCTGGAAATAATGATATCACATATCACAAAGGGAGATTTAATCATGTCTGTCTGTCTGTACTCAGAATAACATCACTCACCTGCCCAATTTACCTGAAATGTTTGTCTGTCTGTCTATCTGTACTCAGAAAAACATCACTCACCTGTACAATTACCTGAAAGGTTACAAGTTGCTGCCATTCGGATAGGAATACAAAGACATAATTATATGGAACCTTGGTGAATCATTCTACAAACTAGATGACCTATTGCATGAGCTGTTCATGTAGCTCAGCAATACTTCTTATGGTCTATCATTGATGCCACCACAATTGTGATACTTTGACCTCTAACAATAGGTCAAGGTCAGTCAACTGCAACAGGGATTGTGCTCCATGAACAGACCTGCATCTAGAAAGGGCAGTTCTGATAATTGTACTAATTAATTGCCATTATCATATATATTTTACTTGAAAATTGCTCAAGGTCTGTCAGATTCAACAATAGCATTCTGGTCTATGAGAAATTCTCTCTGTGGTGTAAGTTATGAAAGGTTAGCTTTATCATTCAGAGATATTTTAACAGCATTTTATACATAATTTGACTTTGACAAATATATGTGAAGTTCAGTCATCTTTCTGGTCCATAATTAGCTATGTATGTGGCATATGTTTGAAAAGCTTGTATATAATACTTTAAGAGATATAGCATTAACAACATTGCATCTACTTTCATCATTTCATCATCACATCTGACCTTGATAAAATAGGTCAAGGTCATGCATCTTCAATACGGTTCTGGTCAGTAAGCAAAAGCAAGTGGTACAAATTTAGTGAGGATAGCTATAATCCTTCAAGAGCTATCTTGCTAACAGCAATCAAATTATACTGTGTAATTTACCGAGATCAGACATCTTCGATAGGTTTCTGGTACATCACCAGCTGCAAAGGTTGTTGGTTAGCTGGGTATAGTCCTTCAAGAGATATCACATTAAACACAATTTTAATGGACAAACAGATAGACATGATCATGACAATACCCCTTCAGCCAAAATTGACACAGATAAATTAGATCAAGGTTGGCCATGTTGAACAGGAGGCTGGTCCACGCCAGCAGCTAGCATACACAATTTCAATTTTGATAATCCTTCAACACAAATATGGACAGACAGACTGAGGCGATGCTGAAATGAAAAGCAGTTGTAAATTTTGCTCTGGGTCAGCCTTCCTCCATATTGGATACCCTTCTGCTCAATAATCAGACAATATAGATGGACCAGTCTCCATTCAATTGATGTTCACCATCTTCAATGACTGTTGATGATTTTGTACTAACATGACTTCATTGACATCCAGTGAGAAAATGGCTAATTTCAACAGTTCTTCGAGTTGGGCATGTGCATCTTCAAGAGAAAGAAAATGGTAAACAAACTAATGAAATGAGATGTTTCCCTGACAGACATGCTGGGAATTCTCTCTCTCTTTGCCCTATATTTCATTTGGTATAGCATGTGTCTTTAATCCATGGACTCATTTCAATTTCCAGCTTTTTTTCGTGAGGTAAAATATCCTGTTTATGTTCCATCATGTGGAGAGATATATTGATGTCGTCAATTTTTTCCACCTCTTGCATATCGCTCCAATTTATTACCTGAATATGTTAGGATTCTGCTGGTGGACTGTTAGTCCCCGAGGCCCGTCCTCTGTACATGTCTCTCGACAAATATATGTGGGTTTATTATTTTGGTAGGAAATTTACGCCATATGACGTCAGGCATTACAGGTTAGTTTTTCTGGGTATTTTTGCCATACCAGCTAGGTTACCCCATTTTGAGGCATTTACTCCTTCACATGTCCACGATGCTCATCAATTAACATCAGATGAGTTGTTTGAGCTGATCGGTCATCACAGCTCCAGAGCTAGCGTATCTAATTCCGCTTAAGCCGGTGCTAGGGGCCGTGCGCATACTTCATAGTCTCCACATGAGCATCTGCAATAAAAGCGCGGCTGAGATACTAAGACGTCCACTGAATTCTCGGGTCTGAATGTTAGGTGTCGACGAATGCTTTCTTGTAGAGTCATAATATGGTTGCTTTTTAGTCGACAAACATCGTCAATTTTTCCCACCTCTTGCCTATCGCTCCATGTCTCTCAACAAATATATGTAGGTTTATTGTTTTGGTAGGAGATTTAAGCCATACGACGTCGGCATATTACAGGTTAGTTTTCCTGGGTATTCTTGCATTTACCAGGTTTACCTCATTTTGAGGCGTTTACTCCATCAGACGTCCACAATGCTCATCCATTAACATCATGAGTTGTTTGAGCTGATCTGTCATCACAGCTTCCGAGCTAGCATATCTAATTCCGCTTAAGCCGGTGCTCGGGGCCATGCGGATTCTAGTCTCCACATGAACAGTCATATGGTTTCTTTTTAGTCGCCAGACGTCATCAATTTTCCCCACCTCTTGCATATCACTCCAATTTAACATTGGACTACCACAGCCCCATTCTACGTTATTTGATCATGATTTATTCCAACATTTCTTATAAAAGTATTCTTGTGAGAGAACGTGTTGCCTCTGCTTTGAATTGGAAATCACAAAAATAGCGAAGAAATTGCCGCGTTTTAGCAATGCTCCCCAGTGTTTACGTACTTCCTAGTAGCTAATTCGCCATAGATTCAGAATTTGGCATAAAACCGTATACTTCCAAAAAGGAGAATGACCACTTGTAATAAATATTCATAAGGTGGATTGAAACAGCATCGTTGATTGGCACAGACTGAACAACCTTGGAAAGAGGATTTGTTTGCACTCAGTCACCATGGACACTGTCGGCGTGCAGAGAGGTGAAGAAAGAATGGTGGATAAATGTCAACAGGGTACAGTGTGCGTGGTGCAATATACTTCCTCCTTTTCAATACTTGGTTGAATGGTTTCCCACACGTACATGTAGTCCCCATGTTAAGGGATTGACGTATCATACATGACAGACAGACCAAAAAATGTGTAAAATAAACTCAGATGCGCGGATTTGAAGAGTTGTTTATACTCGCGTTATGAGAAATATTCAGGAATTTGGAAGAGGATTTACTATTTTTTGTAGGTTTCTCTTGGAGCACACCAAACATATTTTGTGTTAAATTGCATATTTTCTGTTGATTATTTCTGTGTCCTTATCCTTATTACTAAACATACATGTACCAACAGTCAATATAGTCAGATTTATTGAAATTTTGGCTTCTGAAAATAGTTTTAATTAAGTTTTACTCAAAGTAAATACAAAAATATTACAAAAATAACCCATCACATAGGAACTCAATCACAGGTCCATATCCATCTTCATGAGTTACGCAAACACTCGTCAAAACACGCTTACATGGGAATCTACACAAGTCATCAAAACTGACTTATACCAGGGAATGAGTTAGACAGCTGATGACTTAGCTATGACTTGCATGATAACATTCACCTTTACAAGTCCAGGTGAATCTTAAATCCTTGGAGAGGGTTTACCTGGACATTTTTGGTGATTCGAACGAGTTCTTGAGTTATTGCCTCTATTATACAATCTCGTAAATTTCATCCCCTGCAGCTGTTTTGAATTGGTATGTCAAGTGTCCCAAGCCTGCAGTTTATGCTTTGACTCTCGATGTAGATTTCAGTCTGACATCAAAGTAGTTTGGCCAGCAAACTCACATCTCAATCCTTGCAGCAGATTGGCATGAGCTGGCTCAGTGCGCTTACTGATTGGTTCGATTCAGAGAAAACCTTTTGAGCTATTTATATCCATCACTGCAATGGGTAACAAACCAGACCAGTGTATCGATCCTAACAGAACGATCGACACAATGGCTCACGAGGATGGATAACATTACAGTTAAGGTTACTGATTTAAGACAGTTACATCAAGGTAATGTTACTGATCACTGAATAAGGCTTGTGTGATGATGGTGAGGTTATGTCACTCTTTGTTACTAGTATGAGATTTAAGTGAAATCTTAACGTTCAAGGTAGTGTTGCTTCTTGTTCATTAAGGCTGGTGTAATGACATTACTGAATGTAGAGGTGATTTTCCTCCATGTTACCAGGTGATATTGTGACTGTCAAGGTAGTGTCGCTTCTTGTTCATCAAGGCTTGTGTGATGACATTACTGAATGTTGAGGTGATGTCGCTTCTTGTAGCACGGACGAGGTCATTCTTATTACGGTATGCGACAACAATATTGTTGAAGGTATGCCTTGTTAATCAATATCATGTTAAAATTCTATTTCTGAGGTAATGGTAAATGTCGATTTCTATCAAGTGGTACTCTCATGATTCAACAGTGGTAATGTTGTGTTTCATTAAGTCTTCTGTCAGAACATAACTGTGAAAGCCGGTAACTATCGCTTCTTTTTAAATAAGAGTTACATGTAAGTAATATTAAACTGTTAAGTAATACTCACGTGATAACATTACTGAGATAATGCCGTTTCTTGTTTCTTCGAGTCGTCTGATTGTCGTCAAATTCTACTTCTAATTGATGGCTGAAATGTACAAGAAAACAGACATGGTTAAAGAAATAGTGCATAGTTCCTGATTAATTCAACTTCTCAATCAAGATCTGACAACAGCTGTCCCTCTGTTGGCAGGTGTCAAGCTTCTATTGTTAAACGTGGGTGTGTCAAACATAGTTATGCAAGTCCTCTCAGACCATCTTCACCAGCCAAGTCAACTACATCGCAAAGTTTTCTACGCTGCCTTCATAATCTTGCTGGTGGCAGAGGAATACTGCTCTGCGCCACTTAGTGGAAGTTTTAACAATGAGCAACTTTTTGCCTCCAGGAGTTGTTCCCCTTCAATTTCAAGTCGACCACACATGTAAGACAATTCTTTATTGTTCGACCTTGCAGCGCGTCCCAAAATCTGATTCAATTGATCAGAAACTGGTGGCCGTTGAAATATTTCTCCTGTGTTTTTTTTCGGCAAAAATTACCCGAACATTCGACACAGCTCGTTCTTAGTGGGGGCCGCCATTCTGGGAAACCAACTGATAAGTAACGCGCATTCTGATTGGATGCAGCAAGCCGTCTCTGCATCCAACTCATCAATGAGGATTCACGTTCCAACTTTACTAGAGAAGTATGCCAAGGTGATGTACAGAGCAATGTGATGTACATCGACTTGGCTAGAGAAGATGCTTTCAGACATGTATGCCTTTCCTTCATCAGCAGACTCCTTTGTCTGTATACCTGTTAGTGCAAAAGAACAAAACCTACCTTTGAGGGATGGGTATAGTAACCATTTTGAGGTACTCAACAGAAAAATATTTATGTCCATGCTGTAAACATGGTACCGTAAGTGGCAGCCTATAAAGTTTGTATGCCTCAAAACCAAATGTTTTTTACTCTCCCTCTCTGAAATCTGAATATAAGCATAACATATACATATTATATTATATAGTACATTCAGTATAGTTATCAGTCAAACAAGATCTGAACACCTAAAACTGTATTGGTGTTTAGTCCAGATTTAAGTATATCTGGATATTTACAATTTCTTGACCAATGAAAACCTTTGATAATTTTGAAAATTCGAACATATTCTTAGACCTCAGATGAATGTGTCCACAGAAACACATATCATAACAGAAACCCTGTCAATCAGCATGTGGGTAGTATGAGTTGGATAATTGTTTGCACACTGACATTGACCTTTGACCTGTTGCCCCAAATCAATTGACAACACACCTGAAGGCGGGGTGTGAATGGCTTCATCTGAAAATCACTAAAACAATTTCAACAAGAGCCCAAAGGGCTTCAATATACGCCCGTATATCTGGAATTACATTGGTCCAAATTTCAAGGTTGTTTAATAGCCTTGATTCCAAGTGGTAGCTAGCAATCCAGAGAAAGGTCTACAATTTTGTGCTTCTGAGAATGTAACATATATCACATCTTATATTCAATGATAAACTAAAATGGGCTTAACTCTTGGTAACTAGTTGACCTTGAAGCAAGAGCCGAGAGCTCACATATCCCACACTGAAATCGACAATAGTCAAACACAAGAAAATAGTAGTTTTCCTGCAAATGGATTCCTTTCAGCCGAGAGAACCTGTAGGGAAGGGAACTCTGAAAACTTGATTCAGTTTTGGAGGACTGTGACCTTGACCTATGATAAATTGATCTCAAAATGTATGGCTCCTCTTTGCCATGCGAGTAAGGTATACTCAAAGTTTGGTACCGATAATACCTTGAAACTAGAGATATCACATGGACAACTTGTGTTAATGGACGAATCGACAGAACGCAACATCACATTACACGACCTCGTCTTCGACATGCATATGAAAATGTGACTTTTAATGATTTCGTGATTTTTGAGGTCACAGTGACCTTGACCTTTGACCCACACTTGGGTATGTAACACATGTCCCTCTAATGTATCTACTGGCTGAAAAAAATTATTTTTGATGATTTCCTGGTTTCGGGGTCAGTGACCTTGACCTTTGACCTGACCTAAATTTTGGTACACTACACATCGTCTTCCCTCAATGTATCAATGGACTAAAAAAATCCAGATTTTTATGAATTTCATGATTTCGGGGGTCACAGTGACCGTGACGTTCAGCCTTGACCTACATTTTGGTACGTGACACATAATGTCCCCCTAATGTATCTACTGACACAAGAAAAAAATGGTTTTAAAGATTTCTTGATTCTAGGGTCACAGTGATCTTGACTATTGACCTTGACCTAAATTTTGGTACATGACAAACTGTCTCCCCGTAATTTTCTCAATGGACGCAAAAAATCATGATTTTTAACAATTTAACGATTTTGGGGTAACAGTGACCTTGACCTTTGACCTTGACCTACATTTTGGTATGTGACACATCGTGTCCCCCTAATGTATCTACTGACACAAAAAAAATGTTATTTTGAATAATTTCCTGATGTTGGGGTCACAGTGACCACCTTGACCTAATTTTTGGTATGCGACACTTCATTCCCCCTATTGAATCCACTCACAAAAAAATTAGTATTTTTTAACGATTTCCTGATTTTTAGGTCACACTGACCTTTGACCTTGATTCTGGGGTCACAGTGACCTTGACTATTGACCTGGATCTAACTTTTGTTACATGACAAAACGGCTCCCCTTAATTGCTCAATGGACTAAAAAAATGAATATTTTTAACAATTTCACGATTTTGGGGTCACAGTGACCTTGACCTTTGACCTTGACCTACATTTTGGTAGGTGACACATCATGTCCCCCGAATGTATCTATTGACACAAAAAAAATGTTATTTTTAATAATTTCCTGATTTTGGGGTCAAAATGACCTTTGACCTTCCCCCTATTAAATCCACTCACAGAAAATTTGAAATTATTAATGATTTCCTGATTTTTCAGTCACACTGACCTTTGACCTCTGACCTCGATCTACATTTGGTATGCAACACATCGTTCCCCCCTAGGGCATCCACTCACCAAAAATTAGAACTGTAGATAGAAAATTGTCAATGATCAATGATTTCCTGATTTTAGGCAACAATGACCTTTGACCTCTGACCTCGACCTCAACTTTTGGTACGCGACATATCGTCTCCACCTAGCGTATCCACTCACAAAAAATTGCAACTGTGGATAGAAAATGTTCACAGATATAGACCTGACACGAACACTTCAGTGATATCCTGTTTTTTAGGTCAGTGACCTCTGACCACGACCTTCATTTTGGTACGCGACACATCGTCTCCCCGTAGGGTATCCACTCATCAAAAATTGGAACTGTAGATAGGAAACTATCCCAGATATAGACCAGACATAAGAACCGGACAGACGGAGGGAAACCGCCATCACATAATACGTCCGCCTTTTGGCGGGCGTATAAAAATCACCGAAAACCTTGCATCCCTATAAATTATATTTTTGAACTTGGGTGAAAGCACCGGCCAACTTTGAGATAGGACAATTTTGGAAAAAATCAAAATCAGCTAATTCACTAGATTCACATCCCTTCACCTGTGAACTTGAGATTGGTGCAGCACTAATTAATATATCTTTCAGAGAAGCTAAGCTTTACAGAAGGATGGCCATCAGTATGTTGACCTTCAAACTTTTGACCCAAAATAATTTGATCTCTTTGCAGCCACCCGAACTGTGCTTACTGGAGCATACAATGAATAAATATGTTTTTTCATGTACCATGATCATTATCTTTCACATATTGACCCCAAAATAAATAGGCTTCTTAAATTTTCAAGAATGATGATGCAGCAGAACTAAAAGTATCATCTGCATTATCTCAAGAAATTTGGCATGATGGAGGGACAGAAGGACAAGGCAAGATGTTAATGCCACATTGACACAGTGTGGCATAATAAAATATCATCATGTATGAAGTCATAAATTTGTCTCTCTGGGACTAAATGAACCATGCAGTATTTGAGATCAATCTAATTTTTTTTCCTCTCTCACTCTCAACAGAAACAAGTGCTGCCCAAGGTTACATTGTCAAGTATGCCCTAATTGCTTGACAGAATAACAAGACAATTGAATTTAAGTCTTCTGAGATATCACAGGTGTACATGTACTCACTGATGAGTGTCTCTGTGGTATCCGGACTGTCTCCTAATACACTTACCTGGAGGAATGATCTGAATTACAAACATGGCTGCTGGTCAACATATTCCCAGTTGTACTAGGTTGTATGTGTATGTCTTCAGGTATACACTATTTATTACAATGTGGAATTGAGACCAGTAATTTATTCAGTCAATGAGTCAATCAATGCAGATATATTGTTACCGTAATAGATACAAATACTTGTACATTTACATAACTTCATTGATTAATCGCATGAACTGTTAATGTTGATCTTAAGTAAACTCAACATGTACCCCAGGACGGACTGTAACAGTTCTAAACTTTGCATAAACATGTCCTGTATTACCCTCCTACATTCATTGTAGACTTAAACCATGTGCTGTATTACCCTCCTACATTCATTGTGGACTTAAACCATGTGCTGCCTGCCTTCTCTGTTGTATATGATGTCCATTCAATAATATTTATTGGGACGGTCAGTATCGTGTAGATTTATTGGGAAGGTCAGTATCGTGTAGATTTATTGGGAAGGTCAGTATCGTGTAGATTTATTGGGAAGGTCAGTATCGTGTAGATTTATTGGGAAGGTCAGTATCGTGTAGATTTATTGGGAAGGTCAGTATCGTGTAGATTTATTGGGAAGGTCAGTATCGTGTATATTTATTGGGAAGATCAGTATCGTCTATATTTATTGGGAAGGTCAGTATCGTCTATATTTATTGGGAAGGTCAGTATCGTCTATATTTATTGGGAAGGTCAGTATCGTCTATATTTATTGGGAAGGTCAGTATCGTGTAGATTTATTGGGAAGGTCAGTATCGTGTATATTTATTGGGAAGGTCAGTATCGTGTAGATTTACTGGGAAGGTCAGTATCGTGTAGATTTACTGGGAAGGTCAGTATCGTGTAGATTTACTGGGAAGGTCAGTATCGTGTAGATTTATTGGGAAGGTCAGTATCGTGTAGATTTATTGGGAAGGTCAGTATCGTGTAGATTTATTGGGAAGGTCAGTATCGTGTAGATTTATTGGGACGGTCAGCATCGTGTAGATTTATTGGGAAGGTCAGCATCGTGTAGATTTATTGGGAAGGTCAGTATCGTGTAGATTTATTGGGAAGGTCAGTATCGTGTAGATTTATTGGGAAGGTCAGTATCGTGTAGATTTATTGGGAAGGTCAGTATCGTGTAGATTTATTGGGAAGGTCAGTATCGTGTAGATTTATTGGGAAGGTCAGTATCGTGTATATTTATTGGGAAGGTCAGTATCGTGTATATTTATTGGGAAGGTCAGTATCGTGTAGATTTATTGGGAAGGTCAGTATCGTGTATATTTATTGGGAAGGTCAGTATCGTGTATATTTATTGGGAAGGTCAGTATCGTGTAGATTTATTGGGAAGGTCAGTATCGTGTATATTTATTGGGAAGGTCAGTATCGTGTATATTTATTGGGAAGGTCAGTATCGTGTAGATTTATTGGGAAGGTCAGTATCGTGTATATTTATTGGGAAGGTCAGTATCGTGTATATTTATTGGGAAGGTCAGTATCGTGTAGATTTATTGGGAAGGTCAGTATCGTGTATATTTATTGGGAAGGTCAGTATCGTGTATATTTATTGGGAAGGTCAGTATCGTGTAGATTAAAATTATCTGGCCTTTATGCCACACCCTCTTATACATGTAACTACCCCATCACTCTGTCCAATCGCAACGAAGTGTGGTAACCAGTGAACTCGAATTATGGCTAGGATAACAACCAATCACATTCAGCGTGGCATGCAGGGGGTCATCCTCCCCACAACGCATGCTCCATTTCACAGGCTAATTTATCATCCCTGCCTCCAATAGCTGAAGTTGACCTTTCCTATGTTGCTATGACGTATAGGGGAAAACCCATGTATGCACAGTTCAGTTTGAATCCAGTCGAACAACTCCTTCAGTGTTGCACATGAGCGAACTACTTTTCATATGCTCTGTCCAGATAAACATGGAGAATAATCTCCAGATAATTCTTTTTAACGCTAAGGTCAACAGAAGTATTATGCTGACTTGAAAAGTAATTGAAATGTTTGGCAAACATCTATTTTACTATACATGATGTCACTGCGTGGCCGCGGCATTTTTAGCACACATGGCCTGCACTAAAAACCTGAAGTCAACACAGGACAAAACTATTAGCACTAAAGCACCAGAATCCATATTTTCCTTTTGTCAGCTGATTTCTCATTGACACATCATGTTAATGCCACAAGAGCTGCACCAGCAATACAGATAAAACAGAGGTGGAACATTCACATCTATGCTTAGGATGATTAATATGTACCGGTACATGTACGACTAGTCTGGTTGTACCAGTACATGTATGTATGGTCTGATTGTACCAGTACATGTATGTATAGTCTGGTTATACCAGTACATGTATGTATAGTCTGGTTGTACCAGTACATGTATGTATAGTCTGGTTGTACCAGTACATGTATGTATGGTCTGATTGTACCAGTACATGTATGTATGGTCTGATTGTACCAGTACATGTATGTATAGTCTGGTTGTACCAGTACATGTATGTATAGTCTGGTTGTACCAGTACATGTATGTATAGTCTGGTTGTACCAGTACATGTATGTATGGTCTGATTGTACCAGTACATGTATGTATAGTCTGGTTATACCAGTACATGTATGTCTAGTATGGTTGTGCCAGTACATGTATGACTAAGTCTTGTTGTACCAATACATGTATGACTAAGTCTTGTTGTACCAATACATGTATGTTCAGTCTGGTTGTACCGCAGGCCTCGAAAATTGGTTCATTGACGTTACCGATTTTTTACGGTAAATTTGGCTTGCGTAACCTATTGTTCGGTTACAATGTTAATTTTTACGTAACCAATTGGTTTCGCAAAACGGTTACTTAATTACAACAGTGTACCGTCAACGAGTGAAAAAAAAAAGACTGTCCACAGCACATGGGCAGCGACTGAACAGACAAATGAGTTAACATACGGGAATGGGATTGCACACGTAAATCGCTTCCACCATTCATGGTTGGCTATTGTGACTCTGGCTGTATAATTCATTCGCCATTTCCTTGGGATTCCATTAAAATCCTGATTGAGAAGAGAAGTTGAACACGCCGCCTGCAAATTTAGAGATGGCGGAAGTGACAACGAGTGTTAACCACAAGCTCCGCGCTCCGCGCTCCGAGATAATTCCTCCACGAGGAGCTCCGCATGCCACCTCTGCTGCTAGCTCTGTGAACAGCGCCCCACGGAGCAACAACCTTGGAGCGAGGAGGCTTGCGGGTAACCCTTTCAACTCGTTCAAGTTTGATAAAGCTGTTTCCTGGCCGCTATTGGTTTATTACATAATAGTATGCCGGCCCTGAACCCAGGATAGACAAACCAGTCTGTGCAAGCGGACAGACAGACGCCTGCCACGTGGTTGTCTACAAATTCAATACAGACAGGGCCGAGTTTGCGACTTAGTTTCGCTTTTAAAACATGCTGAAAGACACACGTCATGTGGTTAAAGTTTGCACAGTGGACAGACAGAGAAGAGATGGGGACTTTTGTTACCAGAACATATGTCCAAGAAGCGCATTCACGTAACCGATTTTTCATTCTGGCCATTTCAGATTTGCGTAACCGACACGCGAACGATCGTGTCGTTCGCGCCAAATTTCGAGGTACATGTATTTCTAGTCTGGTTGCACCGATTCATGTAATCCAGTCTGGTTGCACCGGTACATGTATGTCTAACCTGGTTGTACTGGAAAATGTATGTCTACATGTAGTCTCGTACCACCAGTACATGTATATCTAATCTGGTTGTACCAGAACATGTATGTCTACAGGGCTGCATCTAGGAATTAAGTTTTTGCAAGTTCTGATCTCAAACTCCCAGTTCCCATTCGTAATTCGTATTGATGGTTCAATTTTCGTTAATGAATTTCGGCGCAGACAGCCTGTAATCAATCACAAAATAGAGGTTTATTAACATAAAATTCAATACCCAGCTATAGAATCAGATTGATATTGAGGCTCTCATAAGCTTTTTCTATGAGTATTTCCTTCAGAAATCCTTTCAAATTGAACAACAACACTTCTATGTATTTTTTTTTTTTTTTTCATTTGTGTGTCAGATGTTTTGGGCACCCATACATTTTCTGCCACTAAATTGGCTCTAGATGCAGCCCTGGTATAGTCTGGTTGCACCGGTACATGTATGCCTAGTGTGGTTGTACCAGTACATGTATGTTCAGTCTGGTTGTACCAGTACATGTATGTATAGTGATTGTACCAGTACATGTATTTCTAGTCTGGTTGCACCGATTCATGTATGACTAGTCTGGTTGTACCAGTACATGTATGTATGGTCTGGTTGTACCAGTACATGTATGTATGGTCTGATTGTACCAGTACATGTATGTATGGTCTGGTTGTACCAGTACATGTATGTATAGTCTGGTTGTACCAGTACATGTATGTATAGTCTGGTTGTACCAGTACATGTATGTATGGTCTGATTGTACCAGTACATGTATGTATAGTCTGGTTGTACCAGTACATGTATGTATGGTCTGATTGTACCAGTACATGTATGTATGGTCTGATTGTACCAGTACATGTATGTATGGTCTGATTGTACCAGTACATGTATGTATAGTCTGGTTGTACCAGTACATGTATGTATAGTCTGATTGTACCAGTACATGTATGTATAGTCTGGTTGTACCAGTACATGTATGTATGGTCTGGTTGTACCGATACATGTACGACTAGTCTGGTTGTACCAGTACATGGATGTATGGTCTGATTGTACCAGTACATGTATGTATGGTCTGATTGTACCAGTACATGTATGTATGGTCTGATTGTACCAGTACATGTATGTATAGTCTGGTTGTACCGATACATGTACGACTAGTCTGATTGTACCAGTACATGTATGTATAGTCTGGTTGTACCAGTACCTGTACGACTAGTCTGGTTGTACCAGTACATGTATGTATAGTCTGGTTGTACCAGTACATGTGTGTATAGTCTGGTTGTACCGATACATGTACGACTAGTCTGATTGTACCAGTACATGTATGTAGTCTGGTTGTACCGATACATGTACGACTAGTCTG
>JAVTVY010049954.1:0-24059 GCA_036873755.1 Hanleya hanleyi | reverse complement strand
AAATCAAGCTGCTCCTTCTGTGGAAGTCGGCGTGCTGTCAAGTAAGATCGAACATACTCAACCCAATCTTCTACCTTGGGGTCGGTATCACTCTGTGGACGTCCCGACAAATTTTTGATTTTCCTATCTTTCGGCACATAAACTACCCTTTCAGGCTGGTCCCTAGAGTCATTCAACTGGGCCTGGAGATCTGCTGCTCCATCCTTTTCCACCCTTAACTCCGTCTCCAATGCCTGTAGTTTCGCCGTTAAAGATTCAACAGTTTCCGCCATATCGCACAGATTACCTGATCAGACTCTTTAGTGAGAGCTGCAGCATTCAATACAACTGTTTGGTGCAATCTGCAGGTACCATACTACTCCACTTAGATACATGTAAAATGTGGCAATGCAAATTCAATATGTCATATACACAACATAGGGATGGTGAGAACAGGATCATACAATCCCCAATATTGCCTATGAAATCCAGCAATCCCCAAAAATGTCAAATCCACCATATGTATAATATGCAATAGTGGGCTGGAGTACATATGAAATAAAACAATCCCCAGAAATGACAATCAACATGAAATCATACAATCCCCAAGTGTCACCTCTAGCACATGTATCATACACAATCAGGAATAAAGTACATATCAACTTGAGCAATCCCCAGAAATGACAATCATTATGATATAATGCAATACCCCAAAAATGTCATATCTAACAAATGTGTCACAAAATATATAGGGGTTGAGTACATATGAAATCATTCAGTCTCCAAAAAATGTCAATATACAATATGAAATCACACACACCACAAATGTCAATTTCTACCTGAATCAGACACAAATGTGGAATAGTGTACATATGAAACCATACAATCTCAAAAAATATTCCATACAGGTAGATCAAATATAATAACAATTACATACAATGCTGTCATTCAAATGCATGCAGCAAAAAAATCACATACTAGTACACCACACAGTATATGATGAATTTAGGAATCAAGGTCACCCTAACTGCAAATTCTATTTTCAGATTTGATTCTCTAGAAATTTAACACTTGAACAATTCAACTTTTAATTACATCTAGAATTATCAGTCCTGGGTCAAGTATTACTTCAACATTAAATAGAAGATACCTAACCGGGTGTCATGATAAACAAGTTCATAAATTCAATGTCAATGTTCGTTTCAGCTGCTTTCACTTCAGCTCTTCCAAACAATTTTTTCAGTTCAGTTCAGTTCATCCATACAGTGTGAAACAAATTTTACTGTAGTCCAGCTGGCTCAATCCACATCACTATGTGTTCTGTATGTAGTATTATCTTCCACGAGGCCCGATATTCACCAAAATTCCCATTGATGCTTCCACCTAGTCTCCGTGGTCCTACCATACAGTTCATCCGTCCCCAACTTCAGCCGTCACCCTTATTTCCACCTTGCTAGCCCAAACCCTGCTTAGCAGCGCCAGATGTTACCCGGGTTTCGGAAAGGAACCAACAACTCCGGATTAAAGTTCAGTCATTTATTCACATGGTATTTGGACGGAAAGGTATTCTGTTGTTACATGAATCAATGTTGACCAGTAACCAAAAAGGGTGACAACCGGACCTGTAAGAACCAAGATTATACCAAATATTAATATACAAGGTCGACTAAGCTCATATTGACTGACTGGACAATTATACCTGACTGACTAGACAATTATAGGGTTAAAGTTATATAAACTGAATTTCCCTTAAAGTCATATATAACTCTGAGCACAAATCTCATATCAGCAACATGTCTGCTTCATATACCAATGACATACCTGAAGAAACATACTGTGGTTAAATAGCACTGGTAATTGATTACCAAAAGTACAGGATGCATGTTTATAACATATTCAACCCTTACCTAAAGTACCAATACACACATAGTATCATGTAGTTCATTACAGAAATAACTCACCCTGATATACCATCTATGCAGAGTGGAAGACAGGACATGAATCACAGAGACTTCCCTCAGTTCATGGCACATGGCAGCATAACACACTGTAATCTACAATCCAAGTAATACTAGGTATCAACCTATGCAGAGCATAAACATTAGTTGGACCAATCCGGTCTAATTTGAGTTTTAGTCGGACTCATGGCAATAATTTGGTACCGGAATTACCCTACATCTGAAGTTCATAACAGCGGTTGTGTACGCATATTAGGTATTATTACCTAGCGTGAAAATAGAATTACATAGCGAGACAAATATAATTACATGTCATGAAATGACGTAATTGCTGATCAAAGGTCAACAAACCGAAACTAGCGAAATTAGTATCACTTTAGCGTGAATATATAGGAATCAGTTATATGAAAATAAACATCGTACTCACAGTCTATGATTACAGTACTTGAACCAACGTAGTGTTCATATATGTTTACAAAATAGTGGAATGTTTCTCCGACAAACACGCTCTGGTTTATCACAGCCCGCCATTTTACAGGAAAAGAAAGATCATGCCGCCTGGCGGCGAGTACGTGAATTAGCTATCATATGAAGCAGACGGTATAAGGGACATAATAACGTTTGTCTTACAGAATGTAGCTTTCAGGGGATATAACTCTAAGCGTCAAATAAACATTGCCCACAAAAGCGTGACTGAGATACATCTTTTTTTTTAGATGACGACTCTATAACGAATATTATGGATTAAGAATACTGATCAGCGATACGGATTTGATATTTCTGGAACATCATGATGTCTTGCCGGCATCATTGAAAACTGTTGACCGCTTCTCTCTTGCAGGAAACAAGCATATGTTTATGTATACTATGATTGTCTTTTTGAATTTGGTGCTAATACTGTTACGTGGAAAATGGAATAGGTCTTTGGATTATGGACGCGGATATTCTCTAATGGACGACGGCTGGATTATGAATGACGGACTAGACGCTTGTAATTTCATGTACAATGGATCATTAAGACCTTGAGAGGAATATTTTTGTCATTAAGATCTATTCGTACTGTTGAATTATGGTATCTTAATAATACGGCTGTGTTCGTCTACTAGCTTGTGGGGCATCTCATAACTCGTTAATGCTATCCACGTGTATTAAGTTGAAAACGCACAAATAAATTATGCAACAAGTCTTGTACAAGCGAGCTCCATTATCAGAACATTACGTGTAAGTATATTGAATGTATTCCAGTAACTAAAATATTTATTTAATAGGCCTAAAGCATACCAGCCCTCTGTGAGTATGTTTGCTTGTGCAGATCACCATGATGGTGTTACTATTATACATATAAGTGTACGTACCAGGTTTTCGGGAGACTGAACATTTTAATACAAGAAAAAACAACCCCTTGAAGTCTCTAGAGCGGACACGGTACTGAAATATCTCCTCGTTTCCAAGCTGATGGTAAGAAACTTGTTTTGACCGTGTTTTGTCAGTTATGTCTACATAATTTACTGTTTAATACAGCTGTATGCCTTATGATATCCACTTGCGCTATACATGTTTTCAAGTATAACCTATAGTCAATGTGAACTGTAACCCGTGAAGTCACCGGCTCCAGAAAGTCAGTTATTTCGTCACAATGTCATCGGTTATTTCGATACGGCACGGGTTTTCCTAACAGCTTTGTTAAAGTTCACCATGTCTCCATGACATATTTTTTCCAAACTTCCAGTCTGTCAACCAATCGCTGAGAGATTTCATTCGTCTATACACCAATTCGAATATTGCTGCAGCCATAATACCTTGTTATCTCGGTGTCAAAAGACTGTTTGGCAGTGACATGTATTGTTAGATCTGAGCCGTTTAAAATCCATAAGGTACGGTATCGTAGCCGGGAACGATTACACGTTTGTCAAAGACAACCCTATAGTCTTTGGACATATATTTGGTCACAATGGATGAGGTTGATTTCTCTCTGCATATTTTATGCGTGTCCGTGACTGTGACTTTGGATGGTCCGATACCACGAACTACGTTCGATACTGTATCGAAATGAATGTCCAATGAGTTCTTATAGTTCAAGGTTATTCCCCGGATTTTACAGTGCGTTTTATTCCCGTCATCATCCGGCTTCGCTAGCTTGAACGCGTAGTTTTTTGGTTCCGCTGACGCGAATGTCTCTATATGGTTGCCGTTCAGTTCATCGGTGAGTTCTCCGAGAAAGACGCCTAAGGGTGGTTCTTTCTCTCCATCTTTGACCGTGTACAGGGCCGAATCAGTGTCCGCGTACAGGACACGGTCACTTCCCACACATTCCAACAGTTCGTACAGCTTTAAACGCGCATGCGTAGTCGTGTAAGCAGCGAGCACTACGTTGGTTCGGGCCGATGGTTCGATAAAATCCTCTTCGTACTGCCACTGGACTTCTACAACGCTGTCGTTGACGAACCGCACACTTTTCACTTCTTGCTTGTCGCTGGTCAAGAGGTCGAAGTAGACGCAGGGATCGTCGATATATGGGGTCTGTGGGAGATTAGAGCGCTGACCAAACTTGCCCCAAAAGCTACGATATAAAAGAAGACAAACGTAAAATATTTTGATGATCATGGGAAACGTTTATTATAAATTAGATATATTATATCTAGGATTTTGAACCATGCCTTATTCAGTCTCACATACCCTGCAGTCCTTCCCCTTACTGAAAGAATTAGATCTGTTTTCTGAAACGAAATGATACATTAGATTTATATACATGTCTAGCAATCAATAATCATTTGCGTTGTAAGATTGACGTACCTGTTTAACATGAGTTTTGCTAAGGCCCGCAGCCCCGGATTCTTCTCGATACGATCCCGATTCAACCGTACACCCTCTTTGCGGAAATAGTCGTCGATATATTGGCATTTCAGATCTTCTGTTGAACACCAGTCCGGCCAGTCGCTCGCTTCCTGTTTCACTTTGAGGAAAGCGTTGATGTAGGATGTGAATAAGCCCCCTTCCTTGGTGATGGGATTGTATTGCGCGGTTTCGTCAAATTGCCAGACTTCGTAGATTTTCAGGATTTCATATCCTTTCTGTACAGCAGCCTTGACCTCGTCCGTGACCCACGTTCCTGTAAAAGCCCTCTCTTCCTGTTCGTGTTCACATGATTGCTGTTTATGCTCATCACAGGTTCGACACAGTGGGAACAACAACTTCCCGTTCATTTTACAGGGAAGGACGGGCAGGTATAGACAACGAGGTGGCAGAACCTTGCACTTGATCAGACCTTCATAACTCTCCAGAGGTTGAAAGTTCTCCGTGATGATCTTCGAATGACCAACCGGGTATTTTTGCGTCTTGTTCACGAACGGGTACAACGAGGTATAGTCTACGTATTTGATTTTCTGACCCGGTTCAGCCTTTTTGTACAACTTAAACGTTTCCGTGCGCCCACCATAGAAAGCCGATCTAGGTTCTAACGGTGTTAAAATTACTAGGCGTTCGACGAAGGTCTGGATGTCTTTGTTGCCTTGCTTCTCCCTCTCCCATTCACATCCCCATTTCTGGACGTAAACGTAACCCAGACTTTCCATGTACGTTTTCTTGTCCATAGTGGATTGGTAGAGTTCATCCATGGTTTTGCCATTGAAGGGATTGACGGTACCTCTGGCAAAACATTTCGGGCAACCGTGCCAAAAACATCCGTCGAATTGCAGCACGACTTTCTCCGTCGGTGTTTCGTAGTACCCGTCCACAGGATATCGACCGATATTAAATTCTTTCCCGTTCTTGGCGAGCTGGATTCTCACACTTTCAGTCTTACTCAGGTACTTCAACCATTGGAGAGCCACGACGGACTGTTTCTGTTCTGGATGGTAGCCGTGGGGTGGAATGATGCCTATAGTGTTCGGCTGTAGGAACTGGGTCCTGAACACTAAATTGCACGCGGAAGCGATAGTAATACAGTGTTTGAACGGATCGATACCTGGGCCGGCCGAAGATGTCATGGACATAAACAGGTCTCTGAACCGTAAGCAAGACTCCTGTAAAATTTGTACATCGGATTTACAGTATTTTAGCAGTTCCTGTTGTAGATGAAAGGCTTCATTCCGGTGCTTTTCATACCATTGGTAAAATTTGACTCTATCTTTGGGCTTCATGGCGTCTGGACCGTAGTATTTGGCGTCCGGTAAATGTGACAGATGAGCATCCTGATTGGCAGCGCAGTTGTAGAAGTGGTGAACGTGCCCTTTCGCTAATTCCTTGATGCCGAAGGTAGCTGGAAGTTTACTCAATGCCATCGGGAGGAAATTCATCGAGTCGATGAATGTCATATCACACGCAGAGACCTGGATCGACATCACATTTGCCCCATTGAAAATGATTTTGGGTAAAAAGGCATTGTCATACAAATACGACAGAACGAAATAAGCGTCGTAACCGCGAAAATTATGCGCGATGCAAATCGCTCCCGAGTTTTCTCCCGAGAACAGCCATTGACAGAAGTCAGACTGCGTGCTCGGTCCTGAGAAGACATGTTCTCTCTCTCCGCAGTGACCGCATTCATTCCTGCCCAGGCAAAGTTCGCATACCTTGTGGGCGACGCACAGGTTCGGTACGTGAAGACCGTCGTCTTGTGTACACTCGAAGTCGTAAAAGATATACGTCAGAACGTCATCGTCGTCATCATCACTATCACCCTCGTCATAGGCCTCGTCCGTTAAATCGTCAGAATCAGACTTTTTCTTATGGTCGCCGTTCAAGTATTTCCGTTTCATGAAACAACTATGATCCTGCAGAACACTCTCGACACGTCTGGCAGAATGTTACCCGCAACGGTGAGCGTCTTTACGTTTCAATTTCTTAATGACCTTATGACACTCCAAACATCGGTAATGGGTTTTGCAGGTGGAATTCCCGCGACCCGTTTCCCGTTTATGGTTATCGAAACACGTCTGTCCTTTGAAATACCGATGGCAGTCTGAGCAATTTATCCAGGCATCGTCTTGCCCATTTTCGTGGATCTTGAAACAACAGCCACACACTTTGTTACATCGATGTTCTTCCTTCGTGTTATAGCCTTTGTGACATTGAAGGCAGAAGTACGAACGATTCAGAAACGCTGGCATAGACGTGATGATGTCATAGTGTCCGTCTCGATGGTACAACCAAATGTGTTTCTTGGTCTCGGGTCCGGAATAAATTATGGCGTTAAAATGGTCCTTAGATACGACATTCAGTTGATACCCCGCTAGCACCGCCTGGAACAGTTTGACATCTTCTATACTGCATACTCCTTCCGGTACATTGGCTTGCTTATGCAGCGCTAACGCCAGGTCTCTTTGTATAGCGCATCCATGACGAATGGCTTCCCATTTCTCGTGCTTATCAAGTTTTGCTTTGGCCGTAACAATAGCGCGAGCGCAGCAAATGCTGTCTCTATTTTGTACGCGTATGATACACTGTTTCTCCTTCAGCAATTTATTCAAGTCGACATATTTACTCTTTTTACCCTTCCCACCCGAAGGCATAGCCACATGAGTAACTTGGATCTCCAAACTGCTGTCTAGGACGAACTCTTTGTAGGACTGGAGCACCTTTTCGACTTCGGACAAAAAGTGGATCGCTGGGACGTAAGATCGCTTTGTCGTATGAACGATAGCACAATAGGATAGTCCAACTCCGGGCATTGTACCACGAGCTGGACCAAGTCTTGGGACGCCATGTTTACTGTTAAATCGTCCATGATTGAAGCGAAGATTTTTCGCAGTGTAGCCAAGATATTTGACAACCCATCTACGTCGATGTCTTTAAATGTGACACGAAAATCTGTTGCTGACGTCTTGAACTTTGTCATATACTTTTCCTTGATTTTCTTGATCTCGTAGAAATCTTTGAGATTGTCCAGGTGCGGTCGTTTGGTCTGTTCGTCAGGGCCGCGCTCAAGTAAATGCGCTTGGCGAATGTACCGTCCTCTTACGTTTCTGTACAAGACTCGGCTTGAGGAAGCTGGCATCGCACATGTCGCAGAAGTAAGTACTTGCCATGGTGATTTTTTCAAGAACTTCTTACCGCGTCAAAGTCCGGGGGGATGAAATGATCTGAAACGAATATAATGGCCCTTTATATAGACATTCAAACCATAACTTCCGCATCTATATGACCTTCTCTTTGCTTCATCGTCCGTTTGTTACGGGAATTTTGATTGGACAGAAACTCTTATCGTCCTTATCATTGGTTGTTTGAATGATTGGAACCGTTCGCAAAAAAATTAAAGACTTACCGCTTACTGTACAGGAGATGTTCCCAGTTCAATCTGTGGACCAGTTCGGGTACCTTAGGCAAACTTTTAGGGTGCGTATTAGGTCTTATAATATTTCAGGCTGGCCTGCAAAAGAAATGTATTACTGTAAATCCAACCTTCTAAAGTGCATTTGTAGTAAACCGAGAGAGCACGTATCTTTCTTCGTCAAAGACCTGGGGCGGAATGAATTGAACTGGTTTCATTTACTCTGTATACGTACAACGAAATTTTGATGACCATAAAAAGTCAACTTTTATCTCAATGGCTGTCCGTCACTCGCAGTGTTGAAAGGACAGACATCAGTCTCCGTGTTCTGGTCGTCCTCTTTATTGACGAATGTTTCGCTTCATATAAACTGTTCGGATCCAAGCTTTAGATACAATGAAACATTTACCACTTGCGTTGCCCTCTTATGTATTGAGCAGGTCTCTTGATCTTACAGGCTTGTCTAAAACAAAATATAAGAAAGTATGGTGGATGTAATTCAGTAGAATGAGTTGAACAGCATATGTCTAACCTATATATCTACAAACCCTCGTACACGAATTTTGATAGGCTAATCCACAACCAAGGCACGAATGTTTGATTGACTAAGTATTGTCCTTGAGTCACTGGTTGTATGACAATCGTATGTTCAATGGTTGAATCATCTATGTTCTAATTGGTTATACAAGGAATTACTTACCGCTACCGTTACCCGCAGAATATACGGCACACTACTGGGTCTTAAAACTGGCCTCTCGTGATAACAATGATACCTGCAAAAGTGTATATATCTAATAAACGTTGTTTCAACCGATGTTAATATCTAGACTAGAGAAAGAGAGAGAGAGATGTATATATATATAGTAGAAATTCAGGAAAAGGGTCAAACGTGAAGATAAATTGTTTGAAAATAGAGAAAACGCCGACACGCTCACATTGCTCTAATGCGCATTTCTGCTGTTTATTCAGCTTCTTCAGAGAGCATACTCACGTTATGTCAGATCGTAACAGTTTTATAAGGTACAGTGTTGTATTACAAGCGTCTAGTCCGTCATTCATAATCCAGCCGTCGTCCATTAGAGAATATCCGCGCCCATAATCCAAAGACCTATTCCATTTTCCACATAACAGTATTAGCACCAAATTCAAAAAGACAATCATAGTATACATAAACATAGGCTTGTTTCCTGCAAGAGAGAAGCGGTCAACAGTTTTCAATGATGCCGGCAAGACATCATGATGTTCCAAAAATATCAAATCCGTATCGCTGATCAGTATTCTTAATCCATAATATTCGTTATAGAGTCGTCATCTAAAAAAAGATGTATCTCAGTCACGCTTTGATTGTGACTGTTCATATGAGTACCATGAGGATCTTGAAGTACATGGGTTCATACGGCCCCTAGCCCCGGGTTAAGCGGAATTAGACACAAGTTACGAAACGTAGCGCCATAGATCTTGCACGCTACGTTCGTATTTTGCTATCAGCATGCGATATGTATCGCCAAATTTGAGAAACTTTGAGTGGAGGCGCTTGGTGGAATAGCCCTGTTTTATAAGTTTCTGCAACAATGTTTTGTGACGTTGATTAAAATCATCACATTTAACACAGGATCTAGCAAATGCTACTAAGCGAGATATGCATATGCGTCGAAACCGGTTGTGCTAAAAATAGATCGCCAGCTAGCGCACTACCAAAGCAAACGTTCTGACTCTTTCAGTAGTCATTCGTTCAACCACTTACGCCACGATGTTCTCGTGTACCACTTGCTCCAAGTCCTTTACATGCTTGCACGACTTACAACGCCATGAGTCTACCATCTGCGATGCTACTGCCCAGTACACATGCGAGACCTTCGGGAATACATTTAAACGCCTGGAGTTTACAGTGCCATGAACGGTTTCTCCATGAGAAATCCAGGCATCAAATGTGGAGACTGCGGCCACCACTTCAGACTACACAGTCAGTTGAAATCTCACCGAAGTATAATCCATGGACATGCACGCTTGGGGGTTGAGGAAGCCGTGGCGTTTGACTCCATCCTTGAGTCTACTTTTTAAGATCCTGTTGGCGAGTATACATGTTTGATTTGCAGGGAGTCATTTATTTAGTCGTAAGGATAATTTACGGTGACATCAACGTTCGGTCCAAAGAGCACCCAGCCATGAATGATTGTGGTCGAGTCTTCAGACTCCACAGTCAGTTGAGCCCCATCAATCCGAAAGACATTCACAGTTTGTGTTTCATCCATCCATGACTTATACTAATACTTATTATCATGGTCGGCTTCTGATTGAACAAGAGCCGTCTGAGATCAGCACAATTAACTTCTGATTTGAGAAGAGCAGCTGACTATGCGGCCAAGACACGGACAATAACATAAGTAAATAGTAAACACACCCATAGCGGGCTCCCCCAGCGTGGGTGTGCTCTGATGGAGGGGATAATAAAATGATTGACCTGTAATCCTTGTTGTTGTTGTTCTTTAACCAATCAGAATAGTACTTATCACGGACTCGTAGAGCTACGTATAAGTGCACATGTGTGATATCGCATATAAACACGTCCCTCTGGACCCCACACTCCCGTTCCAACTGTTGCAGAGCCATGACGGAGACCCATCCCTATGCCACTCGCATTTTACAGCATGTGACCGTGGTTAACTCACTTATGGGTTATCGAGCAGTGGTTCGGTCCATGTTTGCAGATGGCGACGACAAAGAGGGGTGATGCCAGATCCTGGAAGAGTTCACAGAAGCGGTCCTCGACTCGATGGCGAGATGTGCTATCGCCCGCCACTACACTGGAATATGAAAGCCATCCTTGATGCTGGGGCTATGGACCACGAGCGCTCACGCCGGAACCAGCGACGGCTCGTGGACCTCGCAATGGTCTTTGTTCTATTGACCCTGACGCTGTGGCTATGACAGTTATGTCTTCCAGCGACAGAAAAGAACGGCTCTTCAGAGCCCCCATGTCTTCCAAAAGAGAAACGACTAACTAAGCACGATGTTCACAAACACATACACAAATACAGACACACACGCGCGCGTGCGTGCGCCCTCTCACTCAACATCGTTAGTGCGTTCATGCCTTAAGATGGGGGTTGAGCACGCCTCACGGGATATTTGGACCACGGATGGTCCATCTCTACCCCAAACACCTTCCTTCACACGCCCAAAATGCCCACTTTGGATACTACTCCCATTGATGACATCACCAATGATGTCACAGATGACGTGGACATCCCTCAAGTCGTGGTCTACACACCAAAGACTTCACAATGACACCTCATCGGACGCATTCGGACCAAGAATGGTCCTTCAATCGCTCAAACACACTCCCACGCACGCCCTGAATGACATCTTGATGTTACTACTGTCCAACTGAGCATGCGTAGCGCAATGCGACTTCCAACAAAAACCATACCATTCGTTGTCTACATGCAGACAGCTACAGGATGACCCCCAACACGGTCCAATCGGACCACGGATGATCCATCTCTACTCCAAAAACCCCCCTTCACACCCCCAAAATGCCCACTTTGGCTACATCTCCTACTGATGACCTCACCGATGACGTCACAGACGACGTGGACATCCCTCAAGTCGTGGTCTACACACCGAGGGCTTCACTTTGACACCTCACACGACGCATTCTGACCAAGAGTGGTCCCTCAATCGCTCAAATATACCCATGCGCACCTCCAGAATGGCCACTTTACTTATTACACCTCAACTGCCCATGCGCAGATTGGCGCGACTTCCAATCAAAAACACGCCAGTCTGACTCAACCCCACGAAAGCTTCACTAGGATACCCCAACCGGTCCATTTGGATCAAATATGGGTCCCTTGATTGCCCAAACATGTCATTTCCCACGTCCAAAATGACATATTTCGTTACTACTGCCCAACTGCGCATGCGTAGCACAATGCGACTTCCAACAAATACCATATCATTCGCCGTCTACATGCAGAGAGCTACACACCACACGGCCTATTCGGACCACGGAAGGACCATCTCTACCCCAGACACCTTCCTTCACACCCCAAAAATGCCCACTTTGGCTACTACTTCTCCTGATGACGTCATCAATGACATCACAGATGACGTGGACATCCCTCAAGTCCTAGTCAACACCCTGAAACATTAAATGGAAAATGACGGAGACACCAATAGCTAGCATCATGCCAAGCTTTAGGCTTCTGACACAAATCAAACAATGAACTAAGGTAATTTCAGTATTTGACCATTATTATGGCGGCCATCTTGAATTTGGCGGCCATGTTGGAAAAATATTGTGTGGGTCCTTATCAGAAATTGATCAGGTCATCATTGGCTACTATTATGCCAAGTTTTAGGCTTCTGACACAAATCAAACAATGAACTAAGTTAATTTCAGTATTTGGCCATTATTATGGCGGCCATCTTGAATTTGGCGGCCATCTTGGAAAAATATTGTGTGGGTCCTTATCAGAAATTGGTCAGGTCATCATTGGCTACTATTATGCCAAGTTTCATGCTTGTACCTCGAAGTGCACAATATTTTCACCATATTGCTCTACTAATAATGGAGCTCGCTTGTACAACTTATTTGTGCGTTTTCAACTTAATACACGTGGATAGCATTAACGAGTTATGAGATGCCCCACAAGCTAGTAGACGAACACAGCCGTATTATTAAGATACCATAATTCAACAGTACGAATAGATCTTAATGACAAAAATATTCCTCTCAAGGTCTTAATGATCCATTGTACATGAAAGACACGTTTGAAACAACCTTTTTGACGTGCACGATCTCTGTCTCGTAACTTTTGTCTAATTCCGCTTAACGCTGTGGTGTGAATAACATGTACTTCTCTGGCCCTATGAACAATCACGATGATTGTGTGAGATATATACTCTGGAAAACGACTCGAGGATTTGGTTGAAGAATGATGGTCAGTTATTATATCTAAAGAACACCATGGTGTCTTTCCGACATCAATGAGACCTGTCAACCGCTTCTCTCTGACAAAACACCATCTTGTATTTAAATTTCTTTATTTCATACACATTTAGAATTGGTGCTAACTGTCATACGGAATAGGTCTTTCGATTATGGACTGAACATTGAATTTCGGATCTGACGCCATGCCGATATACGTATTTGTAACCGGTCGGTGGATATTGTACATTCAAACTTAACGTTTTTTGTTTTCTCGATAAGTACCATACGAATACTCGTTTAACATGTTCAACAAGTGCATGAACTGTTAAGATATTAATTTTGCTCAGTAAACACGTTGTTTGTTCCTTTTTTTATTATCCCTCTCTCGCTGTGACGGGCTGGGCCTAATATCTTATATTCACGACTCGCGAGTACAACGTGCCGGCAAATACACGTCAACTGCGCTAATACCTTACTGCGGCAATGGGACATGTTCCCACCTAAATAAAAATTGAAAATTACAACTATCGCCATGTTTGTTCAATACCCCGGGAAAGAAGAACCAACGTTTAACTTAGCGTCCCTGTATGCTATTCTAGATTCGCGATACCCTCGCTAAACTGTTCGTGCTGTAAACTGAATAGTCTCTGGTACAATGGCCGCACTACAATGTGAGTGGTTGGACATCTTATATATGTGGATCATCGTTTTAGATTTGCAACTTCTGCCATTCCTCGTACAGTCATCGACGACACCGTGTATAACGTATCACGAAAACAACGTCTATGTGTTATACAGCCCCGTCTGTCAGTGTTGTATGTAGGTGAAGTTTTCATGACTAAAACATCAATATGTACATTATCTGTTGTTGTTGTTCTCGTCTTTCATGTCTGTTGATCTGTTACACGAGTCGAGGAACCGAGTCTTTAACACGCGTATTCGAGCTCTATAGATTAGTCCCCCTTCCCTCAGCAGTTTAACGCAATACCTTACCTAGTAGTTCGCTGCAGAATGGGCAGGTATACCGTAATAAGGTATGAGGCTCTGTTGGCTAGTCTGTTCTCATCATTTTAATATACCGACGGTATTTAGTGCGATAGTAAGAAATAGACTACTACATGCACAGGGAACGAATTTGGCGTGGTTTATGCCGTAATTCCTTGGAAAGTATCGAACTCTAATGAAACCGATGTTGTAGCAGCCCAGCCAACACATTACCGTATCCAGCATCATTTCCCGTTTATTAAGCGTTAGCTTCTCGCAAATAAGAAATAACCCAGATATAACCCTACTTACTGATAATCCCTGATGCTGTCAGTGATATGATCACACCTTCGCTGTAAAGTATCCATTAGTCGAAATCCCATATCTCTAGCCCCTGCCATTCGCGAGATAAAGGCTATTTCCGGTTTTGATGGCGTCACTTCCGGTTGACCTACTTCATTCGTGAAAACACTCTTATTCCCTTGTGGATAATCGCTATATAAATGACGCAGTGAAGGATATATATCCACCTTCACTGGATTTGATGGAAACTACAGATAGCCCTACAGGCACATCTTATTTAGATCTCTATCTCTATAAAAATGAAGCGGGCATTCTCTCTCGTCGACTTTATGACAAAAGAGATGATTACAATTTCGACATCGTAAACTATCCCTTTCTGGATAGTAATATTCCAGTGGGACCTGCATATGGCGTATACATATCTCGCTTAGTAGCATTTGCTAGATCCTGTGTTAAATGTGATGATTTTAATCAACGTCACAAAACATTGTTGCGGAAACTTATAAAACAGGGCTATTCCACCAAGCGCCTCCACTCAAAGTTTCTCAAATTTGGCGATACATATCGCATGCTGATAGCAAAATACGAACGTAGCGTGCAAGATCTATGGCGCTACGTTTCGTAACTTGTGTCTAATTCCGCTTAACCCGGGGCTAGGGGCCGTATGAACCCATGTACTTCAAGATCCTCATGGTACTCATATGAACAGTCACAATCAAAGCGTGACTGAGATACATCATTCTTTAGATGACGACTTTACAACGAATATTATGGATTAAGAATACTGATCAGCGATACGGATTTGATATTTTTGGAACATCATGATGTCTTGCCGGCATCGTTGAAAACTGTTGACCGCTTCTCTCTTGCAGGAAACAAGCCTATGTTTGTGTATACTATGATTGTCTTTTTGAATTTGGTGCTAATACTGTTATATGGAATATGGAATAGGTCTTTGGATTATGGACGCGGATATTCTCTAATGGACGACAGCTGGATTATGAATGACGGACTAGACGCTTGTAATTCGGGAAATTCCGTTCCCCTCGTCACCCTGACGTCATCCTGCACGCTCAGTCATAGGGGGTCAAGGTCACATGAGGAGGGAAATGAGGCTCCCATGTTAAAGGGATAGGGAATTTACCTCGTTAGACCCGATATACTACTATCGTATCTTCGGAACTCCAATGCCAGTGTACATTTGTGCAGGTCTCCCCGTGTTCTATTTATCCTAATCCATCGAAAAGATTGAAGAAAGGAAGGCCATGTTGTCTGCCCAATGTCACTGAAACCTGTTGACCGATCCTGTCTTTCAAGGAAGCGTTTTTTTTTTTTTTTGCAAATACATTTCATACAGCATGTAAGTATGTGCCCAAGATGACTGATGAGAAAAAGCTATATCATAATTGATTGCCTGTCGTAGATCTCAGGCTTGTTTCTATTTCAATTACATATAAAATGCATTGTCTGGAGGGATTCCTTTTGCTAGACCGTCAGTCTGTCACCTACACTCTTCCCTCCACCACCGTATCTCATAAACCTGACTCTATTGGTACATGAGACTAGAATGGCCAAAGACTGCAGAAGTATCGCCTTTGACACCTCTGGTTGTCCATGTTAACAATCATCCCGAAACCCTAACCATATTCGTCTGGCACCATAGGCCATTGGTGGTGATTGGTATCGGTGACAGAATAATCGCCACCGTTTACCAAAAGGTATAATGTATAGCTTACAACAGATTGCACAAGCTGATCTCCTATTCATTCTATAAGACTGTGGCTCCTATTTTACTCACGCAGCTTGCTGACGCGAATAGCTGTTCGCGATTATGTTTGACCAAAAGCAGGAAAATACACTGTGCTCGTGCTAGCAGTGAGGAAATAGCTACATTGGTGTCGAGTTGGTTCACCAGAATTCTATTTATGGGATAAAATCGAGCAAAAGCCACAATAATTTGTGATTGGCGTATTCACGACGATGTCACGGAGAAAAAAAATGAATATTTAGGTTCACAGCTAATTAATAAGTATTCACATTCGTTTGCTTCCATCAATATGATGCTATTTTAATATGACAATAAGTTTGGTCCATATGATGAGAGATATGGTTATCACTGTAACCGGAAATCAAGTATAGTATTTCATGAAATGCGATAAGTAGAGTCGATAACTGATTGTGACTCATATGTTCTAACTGAATAGTCAACGATTAAGAGCTTTTGCAGAACATCAACCCGCTGCAAATCTCTCATCGAACTATATTCCTACATTTCACTTAGAGCAAATTATGAAGTTAATTAATATTATTATATGTTTTGATTTAAGATAACATTTTCCAGCAGTAATACGCAATTAGTGCTGTAAGCATGGTTCCAGCGTGGGAATAGATGGTCGTGGGTTAGAATAAAAGTACATCCATCTTTGCGTCAATACTTGAACATTTTATCCTATACTGATTTGATATAAACTATATTTTTTAAATAAACTTCAACATCGTTCGTAATCTCATCATCGTCCTTGTCCCCTTTTGTCACCAATATATATATATATATGTTGTCATGCACTGCGAGCACTTGAAAATGCATTGGCAAAATATTCAGCATAAAACAGGAATTTGGGCGAAAATCTGTCTTGAATCAGATACGGGAATCTGGAGTTTTACAGGTCACGTTCTCCTGGACACATCAACTCCATGGTTCCCATTGATACCTGTGAAAGCGTTGCTAGAGACAGTAATTGTTAGAGACAATTTATTTTTCATCTAAGACTTTATGAGTGACTTTGTGATTGGTGCATAATTATATCGTAAACGTCGTGAAATATTCGTGATAAGTACTGTTGAAGGGCATAGTTGAAGACTGTCTGCACTGTCTGACTGGTCGCTGAGGTCAACACGGGCATATACTATTGAGATGACAGGATTATCTCACATGTGTGAATTGTATGGCAGGAACACTGTAATGTCTTCCACCATCAGAATGTGTTCTCTCCTCCAAGGGGTAGCTGGTATTTGTTAACGTGTATATGTGATACCTCAATGTATCTGGCTGCTAACCAGGTCAGACGACGAAAAGAGATCTATTATTCTGCATCGAAGACAGCTGTCAATCGAACGCCGTATCTGAAGCGTATACATGTTCTTTGTTTTAGCTGAATAATATTCGCCGTATGCTCGCCTCAGGGGAATAACGGGCGTATACGTATTTCTGTGAAATATAGTTTCCATGGGCGTAGACACAATTTCAAAAACTTGGGGTAGCTTCAGTAACGTAACAAAGTAGTACCACTCTGTATTATTACAACGCAGAAGATCAAGTAGATAACAACCACACTATGTATGATATCTACTATGGTCATCAAATTCGCAAATGGACTTTTCAGAAAGACGGAAAGTATTTCCATGCTTTGCAAGTTAGTTTTATTCAATATATATCTGTATTTAACCCGATGGCTTTGTTGCTCGACGATAATCCTGCTATTAAGTGAAAGATACAGGAAGACAAGTCATTCTGTTTAGCTAGTAGAATGCCCTGGTGATCAGATATCTACATCAATCAAACAAGATTTCCCTGTGGCAGGACGAGAGCAAAATAAAGTAACATTAATCAGTCTATGTTTAGAGGTCAATAAAGCAGTATGGATCAGTACGTTTATTGTAAGCATGTTTAACTGTATAATCAGTAGTGGAAAGCTAACAAAACATCCCGCGCATTATTTTATCAATCGATTATGAGGATATAAAATAAGCTCATATACAATACTATTACTTGAACAAAATGTGGGGGTCAGAAATGTACACCAATCATAATGTATAACTCGGTGTTTGTGGAGCTGTGATCGATATTTTAGAAGCTCTATCTATCAATAATGACGGCAATAATTGCCGAAACACGTTCCAGAAGATGGCGCTTTATTTGTGGATTTGTCGCGTCTTCAAAGTCGAACGTGTTTTATTTGCTCGAGTAATTCCATAGCTAGCCCTAGAGAAAATACTGTTTGTTTTATTCGTATGATAAATGAAGAAAAATGTCAGCTACGCAGTGACACAAGGAGTATTTCTAATACTCTGCCGACGCGAGGATATCGCCTATATAATTTGATACCTATTTGAAACCTTTATATGTCGTAGAACTATAGAAAGCCTCGTGGTTTCTGATTATAATAGATCGATGATCAGTTTCCGATACAAATAAAGCAGTAACGCGTTCAATCACTCACGTCAGGACGAGGAATAGTTGCATAGAGAGTAGAATGAAAGATACATACGTTTCTATACAGTATATGTCGTTTTGCTTCAGGTTCTTCTGTGTCGATCGGGCACTGTATATTTTTTGTCGTTAGGGTGCTGTATTCTCCAAACATCACTATTTTCAGTAAATATATATTGCTCTAGAATTGTTGATATGAAGATATTTCTCGTGGTCAAACGAATGGTTTAACACCTTGTTTCAGTCTTCACATAAGATATCACCCGATTGTTCTAACAAATGGTTGTAAAGTTTGAGCTATCAACATTTGGCCGATAGAGATTGGTTGTTGTTATCATTTAAAAAAAAAAGTTATTGTTGAACAGATTGGGCACCTAACGAGATGTTATTCTTGAACAGAATGGCCACCTCACGGGAGTTAGAGTAGAGACTGTTTGTGTTTCTTGAGTACACCTTACACAATAGTGCACTCGATGTAATACGTCAATGTTTCATTTTAACAAGCGACCTGTTGCCTGGACACTTGCTTCCTTTAAAGTTGCATCGAAATTTTAGTGTATCTAACATATTTCCGTTGACATGCTCTTTGGAACTTACTCGTGACATTTCTTCAACCAAGGATCAATAGTTTTCTGACGATGGATGGGGAGACCACGGATTGTATTGCATTTGAACTTCGCATTGCAGGAACAAAAAAATGCAGCTTGTTTCCTTAATTGCCATCGTCTCGGCTATGGGTGCTGTATAAATACGGGATGCCGAGTTTTGTAATAGCTTGAATCCTTTAGAATTAATGATCATGTGAGTGTTTATACAGCTGAGCTGACAGCTATTTTAATGGCACTCAATTTTATTAGAGATACTAGTATATCTAGAGCTGTAATTTTTACAGACTCTCTTAGCTCTCTACAAGCAATGCTTAACTTCTCTTGGAGCCGGTCTTCAAGTATTTTATATGAAATATTATATTTAGTCACTACGATGAGTTATGAAAATATAATAATTTATTTCGACTGGGTCCCGGGCCATTCTGGTATATATGGGAATGAGCTTGCGGACTCTCTTGCTAAGCACGCATCCGCACTTCCAGATATTAATATACATATGGGATTAACAATTAATGAAGCCATGGCTTGTTTATATCCCTATTTTAATTATAAATGGCAGGAATGCTGGGATAATTCAGAGAAGGGGCGTTTTTACTATCAATTTCAGCCTTCAGTTACAGACGCTTCTTTGAAATTACCAAATCGCCACGCTGAAGTACTTGTTTTTAGACTTCTTGTCGGGCATATTCCCTTGAATTCATATCTTTATAGATGTAATTTACATCCCACTGGAGTGTGTGATGCGTGTGATGTAGAAGAAAGCATCAGTCACTATTTATTATCGTGTACACGATTTAATAATCAGAGACTCAACTTTTTTAATGAACTTATATGTGCTGGTGTTTTCAATCATACCATGGAGTCCATCTTAAAGCCTAGAAAAAACCGTGATAAAGTTTTTATGGCTATTTATAGGTTTATGCTGCGCACACGCAGATTTTAATTGATATTGATTTTATTATTCTGTTCTACATTTCACATCTAGTCTAGGGGAGTGTACAATTGTTACCTCCCCTTCCACCCTGTGGAATTATTTATAATAGTTATATTGGTTAATTAATAGTATATGCATATTACAAGTTGATGAATAATAAAATTCTAGAATAGTTTAATATATATTTTCTTACCTGTGGTTAAGAAATTATACCAATATTTCTGCTCTGGTAAAGAGTTTTGTTCTATAAACTATAAAAAGTTTATATAATTTATAAACTTTCCCACGTTAAACCATTGAGCACGCCTATGCAAATATTATTTTTTAAATGACGACAACGACCATCTTTGATAAACCTATTTGAGTTCACGATTTAATTACCTTTATTAGACACAAAGCCAACCGGCATATTGCCATGTCATAATATGTTGAGCGCATTATTGGTTTCTATGGATCGTTTCATAGCACTGTTCGTTCGTGTCTTCGCCGCTCCAGTGATAGCGTTCACACCCAAGTTCACAGATGGTGGAATCAGTATATAAACAGACGTATGGTCCCATAACGGTGAATATATAACCTCTTCTGATGGTTGGTGATTGCGTACCCAGTCTGGTACCACAACTATGGTATCATTGTATATAAGAAGAAGCTATATGACACCACACCTCTGTGTATATTTGCTCCAACCATGTTTAATTATTCTATTTATTTATTTATTCCACATCGATTACAACAGGCACAATGTGCCTAATTTCAGTGACGATAACAATTGAGAAATACTCAACAATATATATATACATAGCTCAAATGCGTCATGAAACGGAGGCTAAATTCAATGATTGCAATGACGTAAATAAACGTAAGAAATCTGTACAATTATACACTGAAAGGATTAAAAGAACAGAAATGATGTAAATAAATCACGTAAGACATTATACAATTGTACAATTATATAAATTAAAGACAAAGAGAAGTGTGCTCATACTGATGTAAATAAATGACATAGAAATCTGCGGAATTATATAAATAAATGATCAGGAGAATAGTGCCCATAAAGATGTAAATAAAGGACCAAAATATGTACAATTATATAATGGAAAGATTACTGGAATAGTGCCCAATATATTGCAAATAAATGACAAGAATGTACGTTTGTATCAAAGTGTGTTCGATATTTTTTTGAGTGCGCATTTCATCTGTTAGAAGAATAAGAGGAGTAGTAGTAGCCCGCGTCAATTGTCCAAGAACCATTCGTTATTTTACAAACATTTCAGTGAATTCTAATAGGATTATTCCCGATAAACTATAGGCAAAGCATACCTATTATTCATTCGATTCAGTTGACCATGAATTACTTCCTTGACAAGGTTAGCTGACAAGATGATTGAAGTTGAGGAAATCGGAGAATCATAGAGGATCGAATTTAATCCACTTAATAATCTCAGACTTGCTATTCTTAGAATTGTTAGCCGGTTCCTCGTGGCAGAACGTCAGTCCGTCCATGTTACATGCTCATTATTCTGAATATTTCACGAGAATAGACTAGATTTGCCAAAGCCTGCATATGAATTGCCCTTGGCACAGCTTGCTAACCGTGAAAGCAAAGCGAGATACGGAAACACTCACGACATATGTCTGGAGCCAGAGATGCAGATACAGTTATCATATAGGAGTTCATTAGCTAAATAATTTAGCTAGGAGTTCACATGTACTGTTTTAAGGGTTAGGAACAATGTTGACACCAATTTCATGGACGGTCGATCACAATAAATTTCGACACTTTTTGAACGATTCAAAGGCTACAGAAAACAAAACTACTGAATTTTAGTCTTGCTTAGTCGATGGGCTGCTGGCTTGTATAAATCAGCATTTTTTTCTTTAAAGTCTTTAAAATCAAACTAAGATACAACTAATTGGCCATAGTCTTCTTGATAATATCTACAAAAATGTACCTTTTAGATTTGTATTTTTTCTACCTGGGGTGAACGTCCAAATAAATATCTGGCCGCAGTTGATATATTCCATTACACACTGGCTCTATTGTGCAACACGAGGGATTCTTTTTCTGGAATCACCCGGTTGACAATGGACTTTGCATGTACTCAGGTGTTCTTTCACAAGAACACCCCACCCGATGGCAGAAAAACCGGGTTGATCGTTTACAAGAACACTCCACCTCGCACTCGTCTTACCTAATTGTAATCAATACATCCCTGGACTATGGTGTTCTATTTTGTTCTATATCTTGTCATTCTTGCTTTGTTGCAGTAAATTCTCAGCAAATTACCAACACCGGTCAGAAGCTACAAGGATCGGAAATCGCAGATGTGAACATTTTTTTTTTTCGTTCGAAATTAACACCCCAAATCACAATACAACGAAACAATACGAGACAGAACAAGACTATATGATACGATACACTACAATAAAATGCGAAATAATACCATACATTACAATACGATATATTACAATTCAACATATTACAACTCAATACATTACAAAACAATACAATTCTAAACAATACCATACCATACAGTACGGTGACATATACCATAATACAACACATCACAGTACAAACACACATACACCTTTACATAAAAGAAGAAAGTTAACAAAGATTGTGAATTTTATATAATACGTTTGTAAACGTATAATGGCAAACTCAGTTGATAATTTGATTGATAATTTATTGTGTCTCGTGAACAATATGGAATACATGCTCCCCAGACATGCGCACTTTTGTAAACCAAAAGGCGACGCGCGACGCGAATGTCCGTCGCGCGTCGCGCGTCGACTTTTAAAAAGACACTTTGACAGCATATAGTCACTAGTTTAAAATGGCAGAAAACAAAGCCTTACTATTAAAAAGGGTTGTATGATTCGAGATAAAATGCAACGTGGCGCGTTTTATCAGGAGACATTCATCAGGATGTCTCCAGAATGTAAGATCTCACAGTTCCATTGAGTTACACAAGCGATTAATTATTTTCCCTCTTTTTTCCAGTCGTTACTCTTAATCCTGCAAAATAGTTACTTACATACACTTTTGTTCATTATTGAAAACTTGAATTTAATTACGTATTAGTCCGGCGAAATAGTAACACATTGACAAGCTAATAGATGCGAATTGTCCTCTCGATTGAGGGGTGTGCATTTTGTGGAATACAGGTACCAATGTTCGAAAATGAATCAGCAAAAAAAAACAACATTTCAGACAGCGAAACAAATATATTATGTTGTACATAGTCTCCATGCATGCAAAATATCTTGTCATTCTTGCTATCTTGCAGTAAATTCTCACCAAATTACCAACAACGGTCAGGAGCTACAAGAATCGAAAATCACAGCTGTGAACATTATAGTAATACATGCTCCCCAGACATGCGCACTTTTGTAAACCAAAAGGCGACGCGTGACGCGAATGTCCATCGCGCGTCGCGCGTTGACTTTTAAAAAGTCGCTGCGCGTCGGACATTCCCGTCGCGTGTCGACTTTTTAAAAGTCGACGCGCGACGGAAAAAGTCGACGTCGCATTTTGAAAGGCGACGTCGCCCTCTCCGTCGCGCGTCGACTTTTACAATGTTAGGAGATAGGGCAAAAATCGACGTCGCCTTTTGAAACACGACCTCGAGTTTTGGCCCATCTCTTCAACATTATAAAACCCGGCGTCCGACGCGCGACGGAGAGGGCGACGTCGCCTTTTAAAACGCGACGTCGACTTTTTCCGTCGCGCGTCGAGTTTTGATTCTTCAAAAAGGCGACGCACGACGCCCGACGCGAAAAGTCGACGTCGCGTTTTGAAAGGCGACGTCGCCATCTCCGTCGCGCGTCGCGCGTCGACTTTTACAATGCTAAGAGATAGGCCAAAAGGCGACGTCG
>JAVTVY010049953.1:0-24107 GCA_036873755.1 Hanleya hanleyi | reverse complement strand
AGTTTTATGTCTCATTTGACATTTCGGTTTCTCTCCAAAAGCTCAGCTAAGTACCTCACGATATAATCAGACATGCAAAGATACTCAACATCCTAGAGGAGTAAACAATACAATCCCGAAAAATCACGACTTGCTCAATAATACCAGAGCGTGGGAAAAGAACCGTTTGATTTAAAAAATGAATCGAGGACTTTGATCCTGAGATGGCATTTTCTCTTAGACATCAAAGCACACGTTCTTAGTGTGTCAGGAATCGGCATCTTCATCTACGAGTCCATAGCATAGGTCATTCTAGGCGATAAACTATGGTCAGGTTTAGGAGGTAGATTTCATGCAGAGCACGTGGGCAACTACGAAGATATTGAGCAAATAAGACCCACTGGCCACATTTGAAGAAACGCTTCATTTCATGATTACAATTTCGACATCGTAAACTATCCCTTTCTGGACAGTAATATTCCAGTGGGACCTGCATATGGCGTATACATATCTCGCTTAGTAGCATTTGCTAGATCCTGTGTTAACTGTGACGATTTTAATCAACGTCACAAAACACTGGTGCAGAAACTTAAAAAACAGGGCTATTCCACCAAGCGCCTACACTCAAAGTTTCTCAAATTTGGCGATACATATCGCATGCTGATAACAAAATACGAACGTAGCGTGCAAGATCTATGGCGCTACGTTTCGTAACTTGTGTCTAATTCCGCTTAACCCGGGGCTAGGGGCCGTATGAACCCATGTACTTCAAGAACCTCATGGTACTCATATGAACAGTCACAATCAAAGCGTGACTGAGATACATCATTCTTTAGATGACGGGTACGGCGCATCACGCTGGGCACACCGGTTCTCGTCAGATCACCGAAGTTAAGCAGCGTTGAGCTCGGTCAATACTTGGATGTGTGACCGGGTGCTGTACCGGCTGGGCTGATCAGTGTCCAGAATAATAGGAACTGTGGACACTCTCGTGTTCTGGCAGATGTAGGCACCGTCGTGATATGACTGAAACAATGTTGAAAACGACGTTAAATCCTACTCACTCACTCACTCACTCTTTAGATGACGACTTTACAACGAATATTATGGATTAAGAATACTGATCAGGGATACGGATTTGATATTTTTGGAACATCATGATGTCTTGCCGGCATCATTGAAAACTGTTGACCGATTCTCTTGCAGGAAACAAGCCTATGTTTTTGTATACTATGATTGTCTTTTTGAATTTGGTGCTAATACTGTTATATGGAAAATGGAATAGGTCTTTGGATTATGGACGCGGATATTCTCTAAAGGACGACGGCTGGATTATGAATGACGGACTAGACGCTTGTAATTGGGGTGTTCAATTGATCCTAAGATTTATATCTCTTTATTTAACTTGATATATTTGGCATGCGTACATATGGTTTGGTATTGTCACCCGAATGATTCAAAACAGGTGTCAGTAGAGGTAAACAGTTACGATACATCCCATCAAGCCTGGGAGATTTTCAGACCACTATGCTACATATTTGCATCTGATTATATTGAAGAAGGGGAGTTACTGCAGTTCTGTAGCCTGTCTGACCGTCGAACTCACAGGCAGCAGTCCTTGGTGGGTTAGGGAAAGAGGGAAACGTTATGGGGTCGGAAACCAAATTTTTTGGCAGAAACCTTCTAGGCCCAATCGTTCATAATTTGGAGATTTGCGCTGAAATTTTTAGCACAATCTTGCTTTAATTGCCTGTAAATGAAATGGTGTGTACCTTCATGTCTAAGTTCTCATAGTTTTTAATAAATCCACGTAGAACGCCAAATAGAACGTCGTCGTTTTCATCGACTACAAACATGGCCGCCGTCATCTCATCTGATACTCTCGAACCAACTCGAACTCTTCAGTATTAGAGTGGACAAGATGTTTATTATGGCGGAGAAGATTGGACGCGGGGAAGACATGAGACAACTAGTTTTTTGATCTCTGTGTATTGCTTTCATTTGTATTGCATATACTATGAGATCAGACTCGGTGCGCTGTTCGTCGAAATGCAATGAAGTTATATCCCTTGCTTAAAGTTGAACACTTGGTTCGAGACTATTTCTCTCGCGCGCGTACAGTCTCGGTGTAGTCGATGAAAACGACACGGTGGAAGAATGGACACATTCCTGTTTTAAATGGAATTATGGAAAAAAGGATTGGATTATTACTACTTAAGTAGGTATCAATAGCTTTAGTAACTGTTAATAAAGGTAACTGAAAACAGTTTTGCAAATATGGTACGAATTTTTCCCCAAAATGAAGTTTTAGTTTTCGACAGCATCAAAATTGGTTTCCGGCCTGTCCTTATACTTGGACCCAATATGGCCGCCAGTGCCACCCCATATGTACATCTAGCAATATTTGTCCTCCGATATACAAGGACTGCTACCTGTGGTCGAACCCTGATGTATTGTAACAAAAACCACAGTTATCATCATAATTTACACCAAACGCTGCGATGCCCGACCCTTGTGATGAAGTGTGCACGACCAGCTTTGGCCGCCATTTTCCAGGATGTCCCATCATCACAATTCCACGTTTTGTAAATGCGACCCATCGATTGACCATTCTTGTTCGGAAACGTCAGCTTCAGGGCCAAACGTCTCAATGTAAATATTACGGAGACAATCAGATATATTGCTGTCCATTGTCCAATATACTGGACAAAGCTGGTGTTTCCCACTTTAATTCTTAAACTAAAGATTCGACCTGGTGGTCCGACGGGTACATGTCGCGAGACTCCCGCTTAAATCAGTGATTCGTACGTTTCCTCTCCTTCCTAGTTCTACAGTGTTGAGAATATTTTGAATCAGTGCTAACTGGACTATTTTGGACTTGAAGTTACCAAAATTATCATGAATGTAAGCAAAATGATCCTTTCCAGGAATGGCGAGAGAATTTGATGCATATCCACCATATTTACACCAGTTCTCCATATTTAAAAATCCGTCCGATGCTGCCATGTAAATTCGCCGGGGCAAACCTATTGTCTATGATTTAAAGTGCGAAAGGGGATTTCCCGTTCCAGATCCATGTTATGCTACAAGTATGATAAAGGCATGGTATACCATAGAAAAACCATAATACACCACGGCTGAACCAATACTGAATTCATACAACATGCCAGAAACGACCCAAAGTAACACAGTACATGTATCAGCATGTATCTAAATCATGGTACAGCACGGTACGAGTGTACCAAAAAACCATAGTGCACTCCAATCCATTTTTCCGGTACAATGGAAACTGTTTTAATAATCCTATCATATGAAGGCATGCCTATAATTGCAAAATAAGATACAGATTAATTAAACGCGAGATAACAAGGTTGATGGGAAAAGATTCCGGCGTACTGATGTCCCAGTTGACGTCCCATGGAATCCCTGTTGCGAACTCATTATCATTCACAAAATACCTTCTTATCAAGTTGAATTTCAGAGTCGTTCCCATAAGTAAGACATACACACAGAGTTACGTAAGCAGACCATTGCGATTTTTGCGGGAATGTGCCGGTACTATGAGCCCAAAAATTGCTTTAGTAAATATGCCATTACAGGATGTGACAGTCCGTCTCATCCGAACATAATGCACCTCCCAAACGTGCTTAGGAGACCAGATATAGCAACCTCGACACGTGCAATTGCAAGCTTCAGATACGACAGTCAATATTCTCCCGTGGTCCATAAAAAATCCGTGTCAGTAATCAAAAGACCTATTTTGTATGACAGTTAGCAGCAATTCCAAATGTGTATGAAATAAAAATAACAATAAAAACACAACGTTGTTTCCGACAAGAGAGAAGCGGTCAACAGTTTTCAATGTCAGCAAGACACGATGTAAAATCCTAATCACTGACCATTACTCTTTACCTAAATGCATCTCAGTCGCGCTTTGATTGTGCTTGTTCATTTGAACACCGCGGAGAGATAAGACACATAATATTCGAACACCTAGGCCCGGGTTAACTTCCTCTCATTTTTTCTGTGATGAACATTAAAATGGATGAAATACTTAGCTGGTATTCTGACGTTGCAGTTTATGTTGCATATAAATTATTACACAACTTCTCTTCCACAACTTATACTCGCTCACACAAACTCCCACAAACAAAGTCGTCTGATACAGTCTTCCCCAGGGGGCTGTTGCACGCCCGTCTGGGACTGCGTTGGTATAGGGCCCTCGAGTGGTCTAAGGCGCTTCGTTGGTGACCTCTAGCCTCACACCGCTGCAACGGCACGGGTTCGAGCCCAGCTGGCGCATATGTGAAAGTTTGCCAGTTACTTGTCGATGAACGGTGATTCTCTCGGGTATTCCGGCATCCTCCACCAACCAAACTGGCTGTCACCATATGAGTGAAATAACATTGAGTGTGACATTAACCCCCCCCCGCGTTGGTATATGAGAACGCGTGTCCATTGAAATACGAGAAATCTTATTTGGAATACCATCTGAGACTTGCTCTAGGGTAATTATTCAGTACCGACAGTTCTTGGTGTTGAAGCAGCCAGGGTGCGACAATCACGTGCACGTAAACAATGACTCCCGAAGTGTACAGTTAATGTAAGGGCTGGGTTGAGTAGTCCCACCGGAACATATGAAACCGTTCTCGCGTTTTGTGTTTCCTGTGGACCGAATCGAGTTTGCCTAGTCCGACAGGTTGGCGTTCAAGGTATACAACGGTGATATCCCACATTTCAAGAAGCAGTTGCGCGTTTACAGTCGAATGTCACGGACTGAGCCGGTTCATGGACAGGTGGACAAAAGAGGAAGACTTGGTTTCACACGTGCTGAATATTTATTAATATAAATCCCCCAATAAATGGCAATCGCATACAAAGTGTTGTTTCAGGCTGGACACCTGGAATGATATAAAGACGGACGTGAGGAACGTCTTCCGATCATCTAGCGGCGAATGCCGATTACAATCAAATACAATAGCATAAATGGCAATCTATAACGTACATTTAGCTAATGAAGTTATTTGATCAAAATTACTGTTCTCGAATCAGAAATACTCGATAACACAATGTTCAGAAAATCTAATTGGAAACCAGTTTTAACATTGATGACTGGAAAAGTAAACAGTTTACCTGGAATGATATAAAGACAGACGTGAGGAACGTCTTCCGATCGTCTAGCGGCGAATGCAAAGATCGGGTTCCAGGCCTTACTATTTATGTTATACAATTATGTAACATACCTCACCCAGAAATAGTATCTGCACGCACTACTATTGTCATCGTGTCAGCTAAGTCCGGTAGCGCACTGTCGCTGCGATTAACATCATTACAATATAACTTATGTCTAGTTGACGATTTCAGGGAATCATTATATAGTCCGCTCCAAAACTTTGTCCTTAACATATCTTGGACAGACCTATCCCCAAGGCAACCCTTACCATGTGCCTTTTTAGTCCACCATCACCAGATGGTGGGCTGTTCAAATCGCTTTTTGTCCGTGGTCCTTCGTCCGTCCGTAAGCAACTCTTGTTATCGCGATTTCTCAGGAACTACTGCATGGGTCTTTCTCAAATTTGGTGCACAGGTTCCTCTTAGGGTCTAGTTGTGCAAGATACATTTTCTGGTCCGATTCGAAAATCCAATATGGCCACCAGGCGGCCATCTTGAATTTCCCCATGAAACCTTGTTATCGCGATTTCTCAGGAACTACTTCATGGATGTTTCTCATATTTGGTACACAAGTTCCCCTTTGGGGTCTAGTTGTGCAAGATACCTTTTTCGGTCCAATTTGAAAATCCAATATGGCCACCAGTCGGCCATCTTAGATTTCCCCATGAAACTTTGTTATCATGATTTCTCGGGAAGTACTGCATGGATCTTTCTCAAATTTGTTACACAGGTTCCCCTTGTGGTCCAGTTGTGCAAGATACCTTTTTTGACCCGATTCGAAAATCCAATATGGCCAACAGGCGACCATTTTGAATTTCCCCGTGAAATTTTGTTATCATGAATTCTCAGAAACTACTGCATGGATCTTTGTCAAATTTGGTACACAGGTTCCCCTTGTGGTCTACTTATGCAAGATACCTTTCCTGGTCCGATTCCAAAATCCAATATGGCTACCAGGCGGCCATAATGGATTTCCCCATGAAACTTTATCGTGATTTCTCCATAAGTACTGCGTGGATCTTTCTCGAATTTGGTTCACAGGTCTCACATGGGGCCTAGTTGTGCAAGATACCTTTTTTGGCCCGATTCGAAAATCCAAGTTACGCTTCAAATTAATACGGTATTCCCGAGTTGTGACGTTGCATCACAAGGCGACCATTTTGAATTTCCCCGTGAAATTTTGTGATCGCGATTTCTCAGGAACTACTGCATGGATCTTTCTCAAATTTGGTACACTGGTTCCCCTTGGTGTCTAGTTGTGCAAGATACCTTTCCTGGTCCGATTCCAAAATCCAATATGGCCACCAGGCGGCCATCTTGGATCCCATGAAACTTTATCGTGATTTCTCCATAAGTACTGCGTGGATCTTTCTCGAGTTTGGTACACAGGTCTCACATGGGGCCTAGTTGTGCAAGATACCTTTTTTGGCCCGATTCGAAAATCCAAGTGATGCTTCAAATTAATACGGTATTCCCGAGTTGTGACGTTGCATCACAAGAGTAGGCGGATCAAACGGTGGGGCATATTCTATAAGTTGACTAAAGAGAATATCCATACCTTCACCTTCTATATCAAGGAGTTCAAATGATTCCGAATTAAAATGTATTTCTTCAAATTTTAAATCAATTTACTTTAGTCCATGCCATTGCAAGTGATCATGAACTGTCCCACCGTTTCGTCTGCCGACAGGTCGGCTACACCAAGGGACCTCACTCTTGTGACACAACCTCACAACTCGACAACTGTAGACTACTGCGTGTTTCGATCCAAGAGAGATAATTAGCATTCAGACACTTTCAAAGTTTCAACATTACTGCACATACCGGATCCCTTCAGAATTAAGTTTTGTACCATCTTACTATTTTCGAGCATGATATCTTAAAAGAGATAACTCAAACTAGCCCAGTAAACAGAACGGAAATAGCATTCATTCCTCATGATAAAATCTTGAGTATGTTTCATAGCTCATGCGAAAGTGTGAAAGAGACTTGTCTTCGCTTCCATTTGAAATTCTGCAAACAAAATTACAAATCATTTGTTCTTAGTAACAATGGACAAAAAGATCCTCTTGTCATTAGCTTACAATTATCGGACAATGGTGGGCGCCAAGATCCTTCAGGATCTCTCGTTTAACAATTCCTCCAATCGGCAACCCCACATTGCAACAGATTCTCCGGGTTTCTGTTCTGCTACATAAAATGTCTGTATCAGAGACTCCTCAGTTTCAACAGTACCAAACCTGCCTTCCAATTTCTCTACAACTGTACTTACAGAGGCGTCCTCTCCTAAATATAAATAGGTTTTACTGGCCTCCCCTCTCAACGATTTACGTATAGCATATATCAGTATACCCGGGGGATAAGTTAGGTCTCTACATAAACAATTTACCTCGAATTTCCATCAATCAAACGATACTTCTGTTTTCGGAACTGGTTCAATTCCGGAAAAGAACGAAATCTTCGGTACTTTTACGCTATCAATGCTTGGACTTAGTGTAGAGTACAACGAACCTGGTCTACGAGGAGTACCGAAACCTCCGGATGATGCTCCGACAGACTCTACGGTATATTAACCAGTGGAGGACAGATAGTCCACCATACGTTTCTCGTCTGCTGCCGAGAACTCTTTTTTTCTCGGTGTCGAAGTTATCCCAGTCGGACTCCTTCATAATTGGAAAGTATTTACAAACAACCAATAAAAACTTTTCAAAAGAGACAAACAGGACAGATACACAGACAGACGAATCAAAGTAAACAGGACATGTTCAATGAATATGACGTATGGAGTTTAATGAAGTATGAAGTTATGCAGTTAATAGTACAAGTTTTATCGCGATATTTGGATAAAGCACGAGTGCGATTGGAGCGGCGAGAACAACGCGGTAGAGAACTTGCAAACGGACGGTGAAAAATAACCGATCGAACAGCGATTTCACGAAAAATGTCAGTCTCAAGTCAACAACCCAGCACTGTACATGTATAATATATGTTCTTCACCATGAATATCGACTATAAATATTCCCCGATTCAACATTTATACCAACGAGGAAAAACCCTTAACTACAAACCTAATTAACCCTAACAATATAACCATTTTGTGAAATAAAACAAATTTTTTTCAATTTTTTTAGCGAGCACAAAATGATATCTACACTAGAATACTACTAAATACTATGATGATTGAACCGTCCTGGCAATAAACAGTGATAACCATTTGTTTTATGCAAGCAAACAACCACGTAATGGAAAACAACTAATACGTCGCAGTTCACTTATTCCATCAACGTTCAAGTAAGATGACACCAAATGTTACAGTAATATCTACTTAGTCTTTCTGCTCTCTCTCTGGACACGCGAATGTCACACGCACAATATACAGTTAGTTACATGAAGTCCCTGGAACACGCGATACTCGAATACACGATAACTGCTCAGTTTGTCGCCAGCGCGGTATGCATACACAGTAAAGATGATTACGTAACACAGGTATACCGTCACGGCCTTTCACGATCCACGCCTCCTCGGGAATACTTTTCAGAGAATCGCAATTTGGACGTTGTTCAACATCAGGAATGCATCTCACACAGCACAGCTTCCTCAGGACGAAATAATTGAAGCCGATTACACAGGCGAAATGGAAGATTTTTCCTCCCGACAACACAATAAACAGCATGAAGGATGAATTTGACATCTCAGCTCGTGGTCACTCTTCTGATCTCCTTGTTGCACCTGTCCCCCATCGGGCGCCAATTTGTCACGGACTGAGCCGGTTCATGGACAGGTGGACAAAAGAGGAAGACTTGGTTTCACACGTGCTGAATATTTATTAATATAAATCCCCCAATAAATGGCAATCGCATACAAAGCGTTGTTTCAGGCTGGACACCTGGAATGATATAAAGACGGACGTGAGGAACGTCTTCCGATTGTCTAGCGGCAAATGCCGATTACAATAGCATAAATGGCAATCTATAACGTACATTTAGCTAACGAAAAACATTGATCAAAATTACTGTTCTCGAATCAGAAATACTCGATAACACAATGTTCAGAAAATCTAATTGGAAACCAGTTTTAACATTGATGAGTGAAAAAGTAAACAGTTTACCTGGAATGATATAAAGACGGACGTGAGGAACGCCTTCCGATCGTCTAGCGTCGAATGCAAAGATCGGGTTCCAGGCCTTACTATTTATGTTATACAATTATGTAACATACCTCACCCAGAAATAGTATCTGCACGCACTACTATTGTCATCGTGTCAGCTAAGTCCGGTAGCGCGCTGTCGCTGCGGTTAACATCATTACAGTATAAAAGCGACGGCGCGTTCCATGAAGTATCTTTTCATGACGCGTTACATGAAGCATACAATACTAGCTTTATGCATTAATAGGGGAATTCACCAATATATTAATGGGTGTTGTTAGCGGGTTATTGTCACATGAAGAATGAATGATGATGATGATGATTAACAAGAACAAACAAATTATCGACAACGACGAATAGCATTTATTTCACACAAATTATGCGACACGAAGAACAATTCATAAGACAATATAATTCAATTCCAAGCAGGCACGAAATAAAAATGTATATAAACATAAAAAAGTCTCGTGCAAGGGAGAAACGGTCAGCAGTTTTCGTTGCGACCGACAACACATAATGGCAATCCCATCGCCAAGTCCGTTGTTGTCTTTCACAGTAAGAAAAGAGTAGTCGCTATCATCCAAAAAAGGTTTCCAGTTAGAGCTATCATTTTGTTCCATCATCATCTTCAAAGGGCAATGACCATTACCCCGAAAGAGTGCAAATTTAGGCCTTTACCCGTTTTCATCTGCTTTAAAGGGTGGTGATCAGGCATCAGCACCATATAAGAAAGATGAACCAACTCCCTTTTTCGGGCTGACTTTTCTCTTTTGTTGAGACATATAAACACCATGAATATCGTATTATATAATGTTCAAAAGATGCCCTAGCCCCAAGTGAAGCGAATCACACTATATGTTCAAGATATTTATCACCAAATTTGAGAATGGTTGGAGGCGCTTGGTGGGATACCCTTGTCCAATCAGTTCCTGCAAAAATGTTTCGCGAAATTGATTGCAATCCTCACATTCCACACAGGATACTACCAGAACGCTACTGGACGTGATATGTATACAGCATATGCAGATCCTATCGCGAATATTACTCTCCAGTGAAGGCGGATATATATCCTCCATGGTATCAACTATGTGCGGAGTATCCAAAGCAAGAATAGGGTCCAGACCACTATTAAAATTTACATTGGCGGCAATGTTAAAAACTGTTAACGTAATTGCATCTCCTCGATTCATTAATTAAGTCTCGACTTCCATATTTCGGCCAGAAGTACTTTAATTCAAGTGCTACAACCGGACAGACTTCTTGATGGGGGTCGCCATTGAAATTTTGAGTTATGGGCGCTCCTACAAATGACGTCATAATTTTGACTTTTTTCTCTGCTTTCAGAAAGCGGTGCACAGGCACCCAAATAGTCCCTCAAAGCAACACCTTATTAGGCCTTGAGTTAAAATCAAACTCACCGCGAAACCAAACACATATCATACTCCAATCACCTACCATTGGCCTTCAATTATTCGTCGCAACAGAGACTGAAAAAAATATTGAAAACAATTCACTTCTCTGGCAGAGATTGCCTAAATGGGTTAACGGATCGGCACTATTTTTAATAGTGGTCTAGCCCCTACTAGAGTAGGTAATTTTGCTCAATCACCTTCAAACTACCCATGGATATTCCTTGTTGACTGGCTAGAAAATGTGAGAAATTTCAGTGAGATTCGCTGAGCGGTTAACGAATTATGGGGCTTCAAATTCATGTACCACAACCTAAATACAACACTTTTTCACTTCCTCAGGCAAATTCATGGGTCAACAATGTTATCATGTGTGACTCGAGCAACCGTCACCAGAGCCCCAAATAGTAATTACAAAGATGCTCCTCCCATTTGCCCACATTTCAACACCTGAGACGACCTCTTGAGCCTTTCTCATGAATTATGGTGATTTTTTTTACAATGGTACCCACCAAAACCGCTTATTTTGATCAATTTTTAAGATTAATGTTTGGTTTTATCATAATAACAGAATCGTGAAACTGTGAAATTTGGAACTGTTTTACGGGAAATCTATTTGTGGTCAAATAAAATCACAGAAGTTGCAGCTGAAGAACAGCGCGTTCCAATTATACAACGAATTATGACCCCACCCCCCCAACCAAGTACACCAATAAAGGTTGACCCCTGCCACGTTTGTTCGCCATTAGCCGAGAACGAACGTATCTATTCAAGCCAAACACTTTATTGTCACAGAAAAAGTCCCCTACGGTAATCCCTAACCACTCCGGCTATTATCTCGTGTTCGAGATCGGCTAAATATGACCAAATGTCCATTAATCCATGCAAAACATAGAAAAATTTAGGGGTGTCTCGTTAAAACTATACAATATAGCCTTCATCTAGCGGCAGGAGCACTGTTAGCGGAGTTCCTTGTCATCATTCAACATTACGTGGCTGATTGGAGCAGTGATGAATAGAGCCGCTTCAACAGGGCTGAACAGGGGTTTCAAGAACACTACCCCTATCGGCCAATGTATCATTATTTCTGATAATTTTGACCTTTTCAGAAGACAGTTGTCCGAATCCCCCGATTCCTCGATTAATTACGGGGATTCGCGAGGCATAACTTTGAAGCATGCCCCAATAGCATATTATAGTGAGTGATATATATAGCAAACAGCTGTAAAATTTAGAAAACAACCGAGAATAATCAGTAACCAAATCACACAAAAATAGCTTCAAATGTTCTAACGACAAAGCCTCACACCGTCTCCGCCCTTACATTACCTGGCCTTTCTCACAATTTACTAAAACACTTCATAATTCAACCAAAAATACCTAACTTTGCGTCGTATGCCTTATCCATTGTCCATTTTTCAACACCAAGTGATCCCAACATCAGCGGAAAACGCAGCGAAAATATCTGAAAACAGGACGAACACTACTGTTTCATTAATGCTACATCGGTAACATGATTCTACATGAATATTGTATCAACTGTGGCTTGCATTTATACGAATATTAAAATTATGTGTAAATCAATGATCAAAACGACCAAGGTGCTGTCAAATCGTGTGGAGAAAAGACTGAAACTGGACTCGAAACTGTTCCTCGGAAATTCTACCATATTATATTAATATATATAGGGCTATGAAAGAGACGTTGGGGGGGGGGGGGGAAATAGGTCAAAAATAGGTCAGTGATGATTTGTATCCCAGCCACGGTTTGATTGTAGCTGTTCATGTGGACATCCTTAATAGTGGCCACTATCATCTTCCATACATTACAAATTATCGGGCAGAATTCTGTTAGTGAAAATCTTACAGCGGAGTAATTATTACTTTCATATGTCATGTGGAACGACTGTATAAAAAAGGCATGAACTCGGAAAAGCACTTATCTTTCTTGGTCATAAAAAAATCGCGGGATTTAGATTGTCATTTCCAAACCGGTTAAATGGTAAAACATTTGAAAGTCGTTACAAAACTTCACTAATGCACAGCAGTAATAAAATGTTCGGTGTATAAAGATTGAAAAGTCATAAAAACTCGAGTTCACTTTTGTGACAAACATGTAGATCAAGACATCCGAATTTATGGCCGATGAAATCAACGCATATTAGATTTGGACTGTCTTTGTCCCGAATCGCACACATATGATATCTATTAGCAAATATCATTTGAGTAAACATACCTCGGCAGTACTACTTTGATAATTCTGGTGAATTGTGCATAATGGTATCGGTAGAAATTGCAATAAAAGTAAAATAAGTAATTTTGATTATTTTCTTCGTATGCAGTTAGTTGTTCACTCAAGGGTGATGGCGACCCAGATTCATTTAGACCACTGGATGAAGAAAAGACAACGAATGTTTCTATCATGTCAATGGATTAGTTATATTCTCTTAGATGCCATCGTCGTGGTATCCAAAAATCTTGCTAACGAACTGACAGAACAATTACCAACAAGTCGACATGTCCAGCGCTCACAAAGCACACATACCTATTAAGCGATCAACATAAATAAAATGTGTTTTCTTTGCACTCTCTTATTTAAAAGTATTCGGAGTCGTTGGTTTTGAATGAATGGATGTACATGTTTCGTTCATCTGTTTACAAGACGATTTTCTTTTTCATTATTTTTTTTCATATGAATAATTACAGGGTGTTCAAGCCGCCCGTGGTGCCAGATTAAGATGACCCATTTACAAGTTACACATCTGGGCACCAAAGATTCTGCACGATACCGTTGTATTTTGTCAGCTGAATGGATATGAATAATTGAGATTGGAACTTCTAATATGTGTAAGAAAAACAATGACAGGTTTTGAGATACGCATCAATTGCTCCTATTACTTGAAGATTTTATAACATTCAGATTTTTTAGCATTACGCTAATCCGAAGGGTGTAAATATTCCACGTGTCTTCGCTGTATTATACCTCTGCAACCATTCGACAAAGAATCTGGGAGATTTCTAGCGAGCTTGTACTCATGTCTCAGCAGACATGATATGAACAAATTACACATGTATATTCCACGAATGCTACAGTGTATCGAAAACCTTCGTGGTCTAAATAATCAATAGTAAAGATCGAATACGGAATCTTTCATTTGCACTAGGATATAGTATTCTGGACTATATTTGCGTAAAATGTACAAGCGAAAGTACCTGTGGCCGCAATTGTTTCGCTAATGCAAATATTTACACGACTATAGATTACTCCTGTCCGATTCCTAATCATGGGTCAAACAAATACCATTAGGTTTAATACTCGTATGCAGACGTCGTAACAAGTGTGTCATTCTGTTGTTTGTTTTCCGACTCTCTATAAAATACCGGAGGTTGCCAATTAGTTCGCACAACCTGCAAGCAAGAGCTGGGATTAGAAATTTCGTTGAGATCGTGAACGCGTCGGTCTGTAAACAAGAAAGTATGGGATGCGAATCTCTTGCTTCTAGATAATCAGTGCATTGGTCGAACGTAGTCATACCAGATACAAGAGCCCAGTTTGAAATATTTGACAACTGGAATTTGTTAAAGTCACGTTTTTTTAGTTTTGTAACAGCGAATCACAATGGTGTACCTTACAATGAAATTAAGACCGCAACAAGTGGATTATGACAATATAATTATTTGTTTTTCTTTTCAATTCAACATCTTTATTAAACAGTTTTTCTGTATTATTGATGAAATTATTTATGATTAATGCTAGGCTGGTTGACAATGGTGTTGTGCTAGGATCGACCTAATCCATTACGATATGACTTTTTTCCGTTCGCAAGAAGTTGTTGAGTATAAAAGTCACGATTAGTTGTTCAAGTTTCCACAGAGGACAAATGTGTTTTTTTTTTCAGATGAAATATATGTCTTCATTTGGGAGTTATTGTATTTTTGTAACTAAGACAAAAGAGAAGAGACCAGGGATCAAGTACCTGACACAATGGCAGAATTCCCATGTGTGTAATGCTATAGATCACCACCTACAAATCTTTAATGCATCAAACAATGCCCATCAACATTTACGGTAGCCTAGCTATGGCAGTCTATAGACCAATATAATTCGTACGATGAGTTGTACTCAATCAACAGACTTGTTGACTGAAAATCAAAAACCTTGATATAAATACTTTCTCGAAACCTTACGCCACGTCGACTGTTGAGAGTACAACAAATGGCGCATGAAATTATGTACTTTGAGGTGAAAACATGAAACTTGGCACTTTTATAGTACTTCATCGGATGATTAAAATTGGCTAAGGACATACTTGACATTATTCCAAGACGACATCCAAACCCAAGATGGCGGCCAATGCAATAGCGAAATCGCCTCTAAAGCACCAAATTAACTCCATTTTCCTGACAGTCAAGATTATAGTAACCAAGTGACACATTTGCATATTACTTAACCTACTGATCCACTCGAATTTCTAAGAAAATGACCTTCTTATCCAAGATGGTCACAAATGGAATATAAAATCAGGTGTGAATAACCCTCAATTTGTTAGATTTCAAACCTAAAGCACACACTTGCGCATGGTTATAATATTTGAGCTGCGGAAGAACATAAATAAGTGTACACATGGATATGCTCGAGCATGGTCGCCATATTCAAGAGGCTGCCAGTGTATTAGCAAAATTAACTAATATAACAGACGAAACATGAGACTGATAACACCAAATTCAGCATATTTATACCTGTAGTACTAGACCTACTGACTATTGTGAAAGACTATTGTAACCTTAGATTTCATAGAGAACAGTTCTCCTGCATCAAAAATCCCTACAATATCGGTAACACGAAAGTTGAAGTATCAAGATAACGGTCATATACCGTTGCCTCAATAATAATCAGCCTCACTGGCTGGATGATGCTAAAAGGAAGGCGGTTGATAATACATATAAACCACATTAACAGAGATCTCCTTCAAGAAAAGTCGACTCTGCTCTTTGAGAATTTTCTATGAAGCCTTTTTTATGTAGAATTACATGGACAAGCATTTGTATCAGCTTACCTTGAAGCTCGCAGGCGTAATTTTGAGAACGTTCGACACATGCCCTCGACACCAAGAAAGTCTCCGAGATCGGCAGGAGTGAATATTATTTGATTGGGTTTTATCAGAGATGTACAGTGGGTTCAATGCCCCTGGTTTTTACCTTAATAGTGTACATCACGTGAATGATTCCTCTCAAGTAAGGCGATAGATATATGGCACCTGATAGTGAGGATAATAACGTTGACGACCTCTCTCTTGCAAAACCTAGCTTGCATCGATAACTTAGTCCCCATCTTTTCAGGTTTCAAGGTGTAGGTGTTTGAGTTAGTAGGTCCATCCATCCTTCCCCGTTATTATGAGAAACGATTGAATGAATTCACTCCGTCGTTGAAAGAGTTAAAGGAGTTAAGGTTCCACAGTATATGCATTGAACATGTTGAATACTACTGAGAACTGACATTGACATTGTTTGTCAATCCCATCGAGTCCTTTATACAAACAGACAAACGCCGACAAAACGAGCAAATCGCCTTTATGAACTCCTACCTGACTGAATTCTTTCAAAAACAATTTAAATGGCGCTTGTTTAACCTTTTGTATGTAGCAAATTTAAACATTGAATAACCGAACGTTAAGTTGGTGGCCTCCTTGAACGTGGTAATAATACAACAAGATCTGCTGGGAGCAACAAACTTTCTTCAATATACTTTTTACAGTATCTTCGAAATGGCAAAAATAAGAGATTGAACTCCACAGCCTATAATATTGGAGTCATTGACTAAAACCATGAAGATCGGCAAAAATGTATTTTTGCAATATGACGTTACTGTGACCTCATCAAGGCGGCCATCTTGTTTTTGTTTTACATTTGTCTGTAGAGCTTGAACTCAAGATATCTGGTGGAAGGTTTCAGCTCCCTAGCCGAAGGAGTAAGAAAATATCTAGGAATCCCAAATTACCCCTTAATTTCTACATTACAGTGGCGACCATTTTGGATTTGGCGGCCATCTTGGATAAAATTCAGGTGATTCCTATATTTATCAGAAAATCGAGAGATATCATATCATCATGCCAGATTTCACGCTTTTACCCCGAAGTGAGTAATTTTCCCACCATATTGGCTTATTATAATTGTCCTGGCTGGGGTTGGAGATTTTTATTTTCGCTAACGAGTAGAGATAAACGACCACGGGATTGCTCGGCCAGATCCTAGTAAACATTTCTAAAAACTATTTGGCCGTACTACAACACTTAACTCACACAGATTCATTATTGTGTAATTTCACTTTATGGTCAGCCCAGTTTTGATTTGTTCGTCTGTTCATAGAGCGTTGGACACACCGGTTCTCGTCAGATCGCCAAAGTTAAGCAACGTTAAGCTCGGTCAATACTTGGATGGGTGACCGGGTGCTGTACTGGCTGGGATGATCAGTGCCCAGGGTAATAGGAACTGTGAGCACTCTCGTGTTCTGGCACATGTAGGCACCGTCGTGATATGACTGAAACAAGGTTGAAAACGACGTTAACCCCTACTACTCACTCACTCACCCTGCTTTTCACGTCTGTCTCATTCCAAACGAAAACAACGGGGTCAGTTGTGGTTTAAAATGAAATGAAAACGCAGTGGCCATACTGTAACAGGCGGAGTATGAAGGGGATCTTGTCAAAATTGGGCAGACCACGAAGGAAATTTATTCATAATATCTGAAGTAAACTTAAGGTAAGTGTTGTACAGCAGGCGAATCGTTTGAACAATGTTTTACTGGATGACGCCGTGCAACCCCGTGGTCACGCAGTTCTCTTCGTTGACGAAGAGATAAATCTCTGAACCCAACCAGCCAGAAATTAACGTCGTCGTGGGCGGAGGTTTAGAGGAAGCTTGGATTAATAAACAACCCGCAAATAATACTGGTGAACGACGTATGGAAAGGAGGAACTATAGTGGAGTAATCGTCAAGTGGAAATTACTCTATTCTGGGCATTCTAGATTGTCCACTGTATCCAGATATCGGGCTGGCGCCTTTTAGTGTAGCAAGATAAGCCAAGATATTTCAAATCGAAACGATGTGTACAAAAGCACTATGAACGTGTACTCTACTTCATTTAATTCTTCGCTTCAGGCTTTAAATAACATTGGACTATATACGTACGAAATAATCTACAATCTAGTTTCTTGAAAGAGATAAATTATCTGCTGCCATTGTTTGATGACGCCAGCCAGACAACGTTGATCCCAACATTCCAACTGCAATCCATAGATTCATACGTTATGATTGGTCAGCTCACCAAGTGGGTATGTTGAGAATGTAGCAAGATGACAAACAGTAAATTATTTGTTCTATGGCAATCATCGAAATCATATTTGACAGTGAAAAATGCCATCTTTAGCTGACATGGGTCACAAATGTAGTTGTGTGGCAAATCTACCAAATTCTGTAATTGGACGTCAGGTTCACATTGATCTGCTTGTCACTTGATTTCACAGTCCTTTCAAACACAATTAACTGACATTTTCCGTCTGACAATTCCACGACCAAATTTCTTCGAACGCGGTGTCGTTCTGGGATCACATTCCTCAATGCAGTCATCGCGTCCTAAGAAAGAGGCAATCGGGCGTAAGACGATAAATATTGAGAAAATCGGTGAAACGGTTCCGAGCTATCCAGGCTACCATTGATCCAGAGTGAATTGTTTGACCTTAGCAAAGAGATTCACCAGTAGTTTTGAATTATGAAGGCCTTCTAAGTGAACAATCGTTTCCCGTCATGAGTTCAACATAACATCATCGAGGTAGCGTTGGCGACGCGATCTGTCAAACGCTTGTGGAACGAATGCATGTCATATTATTTGCCACTGGAGATTTGCCTCACATTAAAATGGACACAAACTTGTCCTATTACGGTTGCATGTTGGCACCATTCGGAGGATGTTTTCAGGCCTAATTCAAGCGAGTCCCATAAAAGCAAAATTGATATCCTATTGATCGAAACGAGCCACTGCCATTGGAACATCATTTGTCAGTTTAGCAATGTTTTAGTGTGTGGGTTAATTAATCTCCGTTTGTTGAAGGATCTGTCAAGCCGGGCAACATTGAATATGTCTTATTGTACATATTCCATTTTACACTATGATCCCAGCTTACGCATGTGTGATGACCGAGACATTTCGGCGAACGTCTCGTGAACTCTTCCAGATATTCGTTCAAGTAATCTGTTAATATTCAAAATAAAATTAAGGAAATAGTGCCGATAAATTCAGAAACGAAATATAAATAATATATAATAATATTTACCAATTAACACTATGAATTATGCCATTAAAACGAAATCTGCTAAGCTGCTAGTCCTTCGTGTTAGATCACAACTTAAAGTTTGATCATAGCCCACATCATTGGGCTGTAGTAATAGCACAGACAATGCGTTCAATAATTTCCTGATTGCGACCACAGTAAGACTGACCTTTGACATGATGACCTGTCCTCAATTTCAGTACCCGACATATCTTCTCTCACTAAGGTGTTTCCTTTTCAATTGTTTTCTGAATTTCGATGATTTTCTGGTGTTTATCCACTCGATTGCTTTCTGGATTTGAATGATTCCCCGAGTTTTGGGCATACAGTTCTTCAATGTAGACTATTTTAAGTTGCACCACAGTGCTGACCAATACAAACTTCAACAACTTCACTAGAACATACATATCCTTATCGTCATAATCACTACATTACATTTAGCCTGATATTGGCGCATTATATCCTCATCATCTTTAATGTCATTACTAAAAATATGGCCTAAATATGTGTGAGATGTGACGATGTCTTCAAAGGAAGCAATCAGGGAGAATAGAAAATACAAAATTGTAAATAGTATTGCTGAGCAGGATATACACAACAGTGCGCTTAAAGCACCCATGGACGGAGATATTATAGAAATGTCGTCCGCATACATGTAACTTAACGGATACGTCCCTTATATAGCTGCCAACCTTCGCATTGTTCGCCTTAATTCGACCATATACTTATTGAAAAAGAAAAGGAGACATGACACCGCCTTGTCTTATACCATTGGTTACACGAAAAGCCCTGGACAGAACACTTATCCACTGCACCATGTACAATTGCTTTCCAAACCAGTTCACAAGCAGTTGAACAATAATAAAGGCGATATTTCGGTTTATATTATAAATCTTGAGGCAGATGTGTCAGATCATTAATGACAGTTGAGTTATTCCCCAGCAAAATCATGGAAATTCTAGGTTTATGTTATATGGTCAGTTTCTTTCAATTTCTCTGCCTCGATGTGTGTATATATTCTACATCTTGTATGTGGTAGCTGTCAAATCTCGGATTGTTGCCGGACGTATAGAGGGGGGGTATTACAATACTGCTATACCATTAGTTTGCTGAGTAATATATGTTTCATCTCAAGACACCGACGAATAAAGCTGAAGTTCATTCTAACAATACATATGTGTTATTGAGCACAAGAACCTGTGAAAGTATTCCACATAATTTGTTGGTGAGAGAAGCCAGTTTTATTGATCACAGATCACACATTTGGTTGATTTCCTCGTAACCGAATCTATTGGATATTAATTCATCTACGATCTTCCGTCACTTTATTTTACATTTTACCTAACAAAATTGGCTGACATGTTCTGTCCTATAGTCTGAAGATCAAACTTGTGAGATTAGCCTTTGTTGGGCGTCGTGATACTGTCAGCAAGTCCTTAAAATGAGCAAGGAAACTGTGAACTAACTAGAGGATCAGACATATACAATGAATGAAGAATTTATTTCCATCCACAAAGTTGAAATATGAGAAATCAGTTGAACTGGATTTCAGTGATCTTCTTGTCCAGAACCAGTGAACCTATCGATAAGAATCTTTGCACAGGGTGATCTTGATTTTTGTATTCACGAATATTTCCCATAATTCCTCACATAGCAATCGGAATGATGTCAATTTCGACAACAAAAACATACTCCATGGGTTATGTGTTATAGCGCCTCTGAATGTCACGCTTCTAAACTTGCCTGATGCTTTCCATAGCAACCAAGACAGATAGCTTCATAGTCTTTGGAAGTATCTTGATTGTGTTTTTTTTTTATTTTTTGACGGCATTAATACTTCTTTTACTTACTGACAGACTTCTCTTTTTCTGTTTGAAGACGACTCTCATCTTTTTTAAGAACTGGGTACATATTGTTGCACATGGTATTTGGCTGTAAAACTTGAAAACAACATCCATGTTAATATATAAATGGGCGATAATTTACAGGGCAAAAGGATTGAAACTGAAAAGCGCTTAACATCCAAAAAACATATTAATCTGCTGACCGTGGTTAAATACATACTGATGAGGTACAAGATAAGAATGATTTATTGGGGTGCCAGGGCAATAAATCTGATCCCCACTGATCGAAGGGAACAACTGCTGCTTAGAAACTTCATTTTTCAGTTTGTTAAGAACCTGTCGCATCATGCACGAAGATGAACCACTGTCTCATGTTATATCACATATACTGTAACTGAGTCTTGGAAAATAGTACCAGTTGAAAACCTAGTGTGAACAAATAGACAATAATATAGTACAATATATCTTGTTTCGGCCGTCACCGCGCGTATGATAATAAACGCGTAATGTTTACCTGATATTGCGGGAAAAGAGGAAACATGTAGATACTCGTTCATCCAGTCATTAGCAAGGGCATGTCTTCTTTCACCTAATGTATTTCCACACCCAATTCTTTAGAGTCAGAATTTACTCAAGTTTTGATTGTCGATGTCCATTAGAGCTTCATGGAGATATTCAACAAAACACTCGAACATACCTCGGACTTTTCAACTCAGTTGCAGCACGAGACGTCTGCAATTCCTAAACGTTGCAGCTCAAGAGGAGCGCATGCGAATTATACAAAGAAATTTGACACCACCATCATGCCAAGTACACCAATAAAGGGTAAGCATTGCGATGTTTGTTCGCCATTAGCCCAGAGAGCGAAGGCATCTATTCAAGCCATACACTTTATTATCACAGAAAAAAGACACTTACGGTAATGACTGACTATTGCGTTTTTTATTTCATGTTCTCGAGTTCGGTTAAATATGAAAAGAATATTGAAACCTGGAGTATTATCATGATGAAACTATACAATATTGCCTCTATCTAGCGGCTGAAACACTTTAAACAGGACCTCTCGTCATCATTCAATATTACATAACTGATTAATGCAATGAATAGAGCCGTCTCACTTGGGGCTGAGAAGGGGTTTTAAGAACACTTCCCTTTTCGGCCAATGTACCATTATTTCTGATAATCCTGGTCTTTTCAGGAGACAGTCAGCGATATGGATCTCCCGATTCCTCGAAAAATTAAATTCACGCTGCATAAGCATGCCCCCATAGCATAACGAGTGTTCTTAACGGCAAACAACAGTAAAATATAGAAAACAACCACGAGTAATCAGTAACCAGATCACACACAATAACCCCCATTTTTTACGGCAACGTCTCCCCGTCTCCGGCCCTTACAATGAGGGACTTTTCCACATTTTATTAAACAGTTCATAATTCAACCAAAAATACCTTTGCGTCGTATGCCTTATGCAATATGGATTTTCCAACATCAATTGATCCCAATAGCCGCGGATCAGGCAAGGTTGCTACAATTTACATCGACGGTCATCTTAGATATTCTCTAATGGACGACGGCTGGATTATGAATGACGGACTAGACGCTTGTAATCTTAACATAACTGTATCTCGCCAATTCCCTATTGCAGTCTAGACTTCCATTTTTCGGCATCAACTAGTTCCAAGTGCTACATCCTGGCAAACATCCTGGGAGGTATTGCCCAACTCGATTTTGAGTTCTGCACGCCCGTACAAATAACGTCACACTTTTGACCTTTCTCTCTGCTATGAGAAAGGGGTGAACAAGCACCCAAATAGTCCCTCTGCGCAGCACCTTAACATGCCCCGAGTTAAATCAAACTCACATCGAAACCGGACACGTGTCGTACTCCAAACACCTACTTGCCTTCGAATATTCGTCGCAACAGAAGTAGAAAAAATTTAAAACAATGCTCTTCTTTGGCAGAGGCTGCCTAAAGGTCAACGGATCGGGACTGTTTTTATTACTGGTCTCAGGCCCACTGGGCTCAGACCACTAAAAAAATAGTCCCGATCCGTTAACCCCCTTTAGGCAACCTCTGCCAGAGAAGTGAATTGTTTTCAATATTTTTTCCAGTCTTTGTTGCGAGGAATAATTGAAAGCCAGAGGTATGTGATTGGAGTATGATATGTGTTTAGTTTCGCTGTGAGTTTGATTTTAACTCAAGGCCTAATTAGGTGTTGCTAAGAGGGACTATTTGGGTGCCTGTGCACCGCTATCTGAAAGCAGAGAAAATAATTTGTACGAGCACGCATAACTCAAAATTCCGATGGTCGACCCCCGTCAAGAAATCTGTCCGGTTGTAGCACTTGAATTAAAGTACTTCTTGCCGAAATATGGAAGTCTAGACTTAATTAGGGAATCGACGAGATGCAATTACGTTAACAGTTTTTAACATTGCCGCCAATGTAAATTTTTTTAGTGGTCCGAACCCCACTGGTTCATGGCGCGTGCGGCTCCGGACCAAATAACCTGGGTTGATTTTGGAAGGGGAGACGTGTAATGGGAGACACTCATCCAGCGCTTGTACTAGCTTATATCTAGGGAGAATTTCTCTTTATCCCAGTCGGTATAGCGCGAGATTCGTAAGCAAGAGGTTAAGTGATCGAATCTCGGTCGGGCTTCTCGCCGTCCTTTACACTTGAACCAGGCAGCTACCCCATCCACAGATAATTTTAAGCCATCTACATACTGTATTAAGTCACCAAAACCTCATATGTCATAAATGTAACCTTCCCGGTGGGAATATCATCGTTGATAAATCTCGAGTTGGACACAAAATATCTGACATCGAATCCCAACACGAGCACATTCAATCTAACAGCCGGCGTTCGAAATTATGTCCAATTGCAACATGCAAACGTCGGGTCGCAACCGAACTGTATTCTTTGCCACAAAAAAATTGTCGGTTTAAAACAAAATAATCCCCGAAGAGGTAATGAGACGTGTTTTCCGGATACACTGATCGATCACTTCAAATTACTCTTTTGTATTTTCGTGAGAACCAGACGGTGGCCATGATTATTTGTCAGTTGTAGGTCAATATCGGACTTGAGTACGGTAGCCGGAATGTGTGCGAGAGCCGTTATTTATTGCCTAGCGATAAATTTTAAATTCGGTTTCATGGATTGTTGGACAATATTTTCTACGTCCTTTACTGTCACTGATAAAATTCTAGAAGAGTTAATAA
>JAVTVY010049952.1:0-24565 GCA_036873755.1 Hanleya hanleyi | reverse complement strand
GTCGCATTTGTCCGTACCACTGGGGACGGTTTCGTATTGTAATGTAGGATGTGGTGATTCCACCCGCACTTGTTGGCAATCATGTTGAAACTGTTTCATGCACAGCATCGCGCCGAAACTCTGAGCAGCGCATGTCACCTGTAGAAATTCCGTTACTATGGAGATCGGCTTGCGATGAAAAGCCAGGAGAAACACTTCAAATTAGACGAGATCTTTCGGGGGCAGAATCAAGGGGATATTAAATTCATTCAGATCAATATGTATATCTCGATAAGGGAGGGATACAACTAAGACTATTTAAGCGATCACACATCCTATAGTATGTACTGTGCCACACGTCCGGAGGATTCTTGTTTACAGCTGAGAGCTGGGAAATCCTTACACCATTATTGCGCGAGGTCAAATGACTTCGACGGAATAGGCCGAGCAGTCGCGAATAGTCGCGTACATTTCTTATTGTTAAATACGGATGCTTACCTTTCGTAGATTCTGTATGGAGATGCCCTCTTGCAATCCTGACGGATCTTTCTCGAAGAATTCTGATTTTGGACTCGACGAGATTGGATCCCATTCCGGATCGACTTCGATTGATTTGTTTCTTACTCCGCACCAGTAGGATCTCTGCAAAGTGTATTTGGACTCGTACAGCCAGTGATTATGCCAGATTGGATTATATATATGAATATACCCTGTATACGAATAGTCAGCGCCAATACAAATGAATCCATGTAATGTCACTCAAGGCGGAACGAAATATCAATCAACCTTTAATAATCTAGTTTTCAACCGTACCAAGCCGAATCTGAATAATGTCTGGTGAAGGTCGTGATGGCTGCAGCTATCAGCCCTGAGTTTTACTTTATTATGTTTACTAAAGTTGTAGAACGACACCTCTCTTTTCGACTTTTATCGAAACCTTTTTATTTAAATTAGCACTCTTATACACAGCAGAAATGAAAAATGAAATAAAAATCGAGGGTCACCATATCATCTTATGCTACAGATGCCCATCAACACGAGGTACCCCAGAAATGATAGGGAAATACCGAAAAATTACCATAAAATATCTTTAGAATTGGACCTTCATATAAAACCGAACATAGAGTTTTAATCAAACAACAGTCATGGCAACACATTTAGTCGTACTGGAATAATTTTTTGGCGTATTTGTTTAACAATGAATATATACTTTAAATACAAAAAATGGACCATTTTTGCGAAAAGGAATTCTCACCTATTGAAATGTATTAGGACTTGAGGGAGGTGTCACTCCCTCATCTTAAATTATTTTACACAAAACGTGTGGCATTCTTATTAAACAATTTAGAAGAGCAATATATAAGTCAAATGATCTCAGATGTATATAGAGTAGTTCAATTTTAATATCAAAAGTCTCACCAAGATAGGGAAATACCAGGGTTGAGGAACTCCGTATTCTGCAGGCATGACGGCGTCGATATACCAGGTAAGTAACAAATATATAACCGTGTCCACTAGCAGCATAATCATAACCAGGATCAGGCTGAAATTATCGTCCACTGTCGCCGCCTGACTGAAATTGGACCATTGAGCACCTTCGCCTGTAGAATATATCACGGGATTCATTCAGGTACCTTCTCGAGGGAGATGAGAAATTTCATCATATACAGGTGGCGCTGTTTTTACCAAAATGTCAGTATATTTCGTATCGTTTCGTACAATGTATCAACCATTGACATAGATGGCACTGTGTATGCAGTACGTACATCTGGGTATTACGTTATATCGCCAGCTGATGACTTATTGCTTACTTTATGGACAAGTGATTGGCGACAACTAAATTAAATTTACAAACGTCTGATATTGGAGGAAATATTTGTCTTAACTCTGTGCGATTTTGGGTGTATCGCGACCTGATGGGGATTGGGGGGGGGGGGGGGAGTCGGCATTTTCGACTTCAGATTTCCAGCTTCGGACGTCCGACTACAAACTTCTTACTTCCAACTTCCCACTTTATTTTTCTCGAGCATTCAACTTGAAACTTGTGTCGAAAACGAAAACGGGGTGTACCACTGAACTTTACCCCCGGGGAAGGGCGAGGGAGTCCAATACGCAAGTGCATCATATTAAAGCTGATTTGTGTGTTTGTCTATAACACAGAGGCATGTGTCATAAATAACCCTTCTTGGCATGAGCGGTGTACCCCACTGCAGAGGGAGGAGGGGGGTTGAGGGGGGAAATATTTGTTGCTCAAGGTATTGTCTTCCACATTTTCTGATAGACCTCTAGATCAAAGTAATTCGGAGAGATTCAGCCTCCTAGAATCAGGGGTAACAAAACAATCCTTCCCCTTCTAGGCTGTGGTAACAACCTAAATTGCCCATGCCAAATAGGGTTAAGCCACATCTCCTCAATGATGAAAATATCCCCCCCGCCTCAGAGAACCAAATTCAGTATAATATACATGTCAATTGGACCGTACCCCCGGGGAAAAGCTCAAATTGGAAACAGAAATATGCTTCAGGTTTTAGGAACATGCCCGGGATATGCACCAGATATAGTTTTCGGGGTTTGAATGCTATTCTGCAAAGTGTTTCGATAAAAGCAGAGCTGGAAGTTGGAAGTCGGAAGTTTCCCTCGCGGCTTTTGTACCAGTACCATTTTATCGGTTCAGTATTACAAGAAGGTCATGATACCGTACGTACTACGAAACAGTTGAAAGAAACGTCCGCTGAACCAAACGTCAACATTGCAAAAGTTTTGCAGTGTGTCTCGCATTTTCATATTTGGGATAACTGAGAGATATCTCACCAAGTCCTTCGTGTATTGCTATGACGTTGCATCCCATGCCCATGGCGACGTTAAACAACAGACAGGAGGCGACTTTCTGTGGGAAGGTCATGAACTCATACTGCCCTTGAATAGCAAAGTAGGGAGCGTAGGCGAGGACAAACAGCACCCCTCCAGCAGCCGAACCAGCATTAGCTGTGAAATATCAAGAAAATGTCGGTTCATTCGGGGAACTCGTTTGGTTTTAATAATACCCGATTCGATTAATCGAAATACATTGAAATCTGTGAATACCGACATTGGCATTATCCATAGTCCCAATACCGGTACTTAATTTAAATGACTTTTGAAACTTCATGAAACAGAACCCTGTTACACCTGACACTATAATCTGGTCCCAAGCACGGTCGGTTTACACAGGTTCCACTGTACTCGCCAGAAGACAGGCTTGACTGTCAATGTGCATATTAAACCATACATCAATACCGTGTGGTCACAGTGAGTAATCTAATAAAGAGTCAAAGATCTTACATACCTCTCCTGAAGAAAGTGCTGACCAGGAAACAGAATGCGATGATGGAGAGTGCGTAACACAGGAGAAAAACGAAGAAGAGGGAAAGGTCTGTGTGCCCGATGACGTTCGTGCCCCCCGGACCTACAGGCACGGCGAACAGGCCCGTGAACAGACCCATGGCCAAGAATAGATACACGAAACACTTAAAGAACCAGGCGCTCCAGTGAGCGAAATTGGTCAACCCCATCATCTTCATAGATTCCTGAAATATACAATAGAAGGAAAACTTCATAAGAAGTAAGATCGAATGAAGTCAAAGATTGGCGGTAATGGGAATCAAACCCACATCGTCTATGAAACCAGCCGCCTGGCCATACAGCACGGGCGCTCTAACCAGCACGGTCACATCAGCTGTCACAGAAATGGGAGGCTCTGCAACCGGCTTTGTAGAACACCAATCTATGTGAGTCGAAGATGTTAATCCATATCCAATAACACAATATTACATAGAATATACAGAAAGTGTACAGAGGCCCGGTCTCGGGGCCAGTGACCAGCATCAGCACCAGTCCAGCCATATCTTCGAATTTTCAACTGGGACATAATTCAATAATATTTAATCAAAATCTCAATATCCTCCGATGTGTTTGGTTATGTGGAATGCGTCATCTTTCCCAGACCCAACGAGCGATGCATTTAAAGCACATGGAGTTTGCGTTGATTCTTGAAAACGATGAAATACACCCACATTGAGTTTGTGTTAATTCTCTGCAGTGATATAACAGACTGACATTGAGATTGTGTTAATTCTCTGAAACGATGTAACAGACTCACCTTGAGTTTCTGGTATTTTTTTGGAAACGATGCACCGTGAGTTTGCTTTCGTTCTCTGAAGATGAAATAGTCACCTTGCGTTTGCGGTAATTTTCAGAAGAGATGTAACAGACTCACCTTGAGTTTGTAGTAATTCCCGGAAACAACGCAACAGACTCAACTTGAGTTTGTGGTATAGATCACGGAAATTCTGCAATTTACTCACCTTGAGTTTGTGGTATAATTCCCGGAAACGATGCAATTTACTCACCTTGAATTTGCGATAATTCTCGAAGACGACGCAAAAGACTCACTTGGATTTTGTCGTAATTCTCGAAAACAAATGCAGTTGACTCACCTGGTGTTTGTTGTAATTCGCGAAAACGGTAAATTAGCCTCACCTTGAGTTTGCGTTCCTTTTCATAAACAATGTTTCTCGTGCTCTGTAAGGCATTCAGGATAAAACTCAACATGATCATCATGGGGGTGACGATTGAGAACGTCAGGTTATACGGGTCAAAGTTGTACGGTGGATAGGGCATTCGCTCCAGACTGAGTTTGACGTCATTGCTCACGTTCACGTTGACGTTCAGCTGTTCGATGAAGGCTGTTGTCACGGCGTACTGAACGGCCAAGAATCCTCCCTCGTAATAATCTAGCGAAGATAACAAATACAAACATCAGATTCGGCACACAGTAAACAGCCGTCGTCCATTATCATGATAATCGGAAGACAAGGCATCATTTATATTGATCAGTGATAATGATTTGATTCAAAGAACATCATGATGTCTTGTTTACCTCATTGAAAACTGTTGACCGCTTCTTTCTTCTAGGAAACTATCGTGTGGCTTTATTATTATTTTTTTCATAGAGATTTGAAACTGGCGCTAACTGTCAAACGAAATAGGTCTTTCGATTATTTGCGCAGAAAGTCTTTTATGGAGGACGGCTGAATATTGAATGTCGGATTGGACGCTCGCTACGATCAGCACCAAAATCCAAGCCGGTGTTGAGCAAAAGAATGCCCGGTATAGGAAATGATGTACGCGTCTTATCTTTTAATTTAGCTAAAACATTTTCTCCGGAATTGCATCTCAGGTAAGACATATTGTCCTACACTGCAAAAAGATCCTTAAAATTTGAGGAATATTCCCCGACTGTTACGCCAGCGGAATTTTCCTTAAAATTTAAAAAGGAATATTCCGTAGCATGCTAAGGAAATTCCTTAACATGGCAAGGAATATTCTTTAGTTATGTTGAGGAATATTCCGCTGGTGTAATAGTCGGAGAATATTCCTTAAATTTTTAAGGAGTTTCTTTTTCTGTGCAGAGAAAAACATACGAAAAGGGACAATGATTCCTGATCAGTATTCTTTTATCGAAATGCTTTGCCAAGTCGTTTCCTAGAGCACACTATGTTTCAATCATGTTTGAATTGTGACTGTTCATTTCTAACACCACGAAGATTTTGCATTAACGAGGGTAAGGCGGAAATAGGCACAATTTACGAAACGTAGCGTCAACGATCTCTCACACCACGAGTGTACTTTGCTATAAGCCGGTGCGTGGTCATTTTGGATTTTTATATACATGTTCTGGTGAAGCTTGGCCCAAAGACATAAATTTTGTAAATTCCCACTCCCTAGTGTCCGGGATCACTAACATTTCAGAGGAAGACGGTATCTACTCACCTTCCACCCCCTTCCCATCCACCCCCGGACTGCGGTACATTCCAAATTCCCAAAAAGGGTTGAACTCATTCGCGTTTCATGGAATTTACCTGGCGGCGAGGCGTAGTCATCATTCGACCTCGGCCTAGTTTGAGCATAGAAGTTAAACAGTGTTTCCGTGTTCCAGGAGTCGAAGATCTTGTTTGTAGGTGGTCGGATCCGAAGGTTCAGCTGTTTGGGGAGGGTTCCATCCTTCGGGAAATCGTCGAATACAATCGCCGAGTAAATTCCCGTGGCTTCATTTCCCGACTGCTTATAATATAGCACCATTGCATCCTCGTCCGGGAAAGGCCGTGCTGAAGAAAACAGTACCGGTAATTAGAGCTATTAAAACTGAGAAAATTTATCAATAACATGTTCGATTGTAACTCAAAATATTTAGAGAACGAAAGCTAGATGCAATTTAAGCTGGAAAACAAGGGGGGGGGGGGGGGGAAGAGGCGAAAGAAAGTTCACTCAAAAATGGTTTGTGATTATGCAGTCCTGAACGGCAAATGGATCGCGTCTGCATCTCCGATGGCAGAAAGTGAAAGTGAATTACTAACTTCAACATGTTCAATACTTTGAAATGTCAAACAAGAGTCAAACTGGATGCATGAATCAAATTGCGATAAAATTCTGCACTTTGCGGTAAAAGCATGAAATTTGACATAAGAACCGTGTCAAATATAATTTGAATGACTATCTAATATTGATTAGTGAGTCGATGATTGTTAGCAATGGAGAATTGTGTTGCCTCTTGAATATAGCGGCCGTCTTGGTACTAATTCAAGTGGCCAAACCTTTTAACCGCGTCTCAAACATGACGCTATAAGTTCCAATTGTACGGCATTCAAAGTTAATTCAATGATTCAAGCCTAACTTCTTATTTACAGTGAAAGTCATCGTGGATTTGATGGTCATATTGGATAAAAATCAAGTGGGCCATTGTACACTTTTGATAAAAGAATTTAGGACTATCATCACGCCGAATTTCATGCTCTTATCTCGAAGTGCAAAATCTTTTCACCATTTCGTCGTACAATATAAAAGGCAAATAACCGAATTTCAGGAGAATGGGCTTCGACTCCAAAGAGTCCTCCTGTTGTGTTTAATTTGGAAATAGAACCAGTTCTTACAGTAGGTGTAGTTGTACAATGGAACTATTGTTCTTAAATGAAATCATATTCACACAAAATGCTACCGGTATGGAACTATAGTCGAATGAAGTGGACTATTGGGAGAAAGCTGGAGGGTCCACTATTCCTATATCTAGCGAATTACACATTGTGAATAAACAGTATTCGTGTGCAATCATTTTTCTCGTGAGAGTGTATATTACTGTACCTGTGTAATCGGTAACGAATGAAGAGTTTGCAGACGACAGTTTGGCCACAGCATCTGCCATGAGCTGTCTCGTGGCTGGGGTGTCGGGCGAGTACAGAAGCTCTGTGCCCAGATTGATTTGGTTGATGACGTCACCGTTTATCACAAACGGCTCGAAGAGGGTTGGCGTTGTTTCAATTTTTGGCTTGATCGGAGCTCGAATGGCTATAATCATACCAGCGAACATTGCTGGCAATAATATCTCGAATACTGTCACACATTTCTTCCTCTTCTGCAATATCCAGTTCTTCCACAGAATAAGGGTGAACTGTCGAAAATAGCCCATCGTGCTGTTGTTCTTCGCGTTAACTATTTGCCACACAACTTTATTGATGTCTGCTGATGAATAGGTAGACCAGCGGGGTATATGTTGTTACTTAAGCTCTTGTTGTACCGTAGTAAAGTTCTCCCTCCTGTTTCTCAGCTTATCCTTCCGGTAGGATGAGGATATTCCGTATCCTTATTGTTATAGGTAGTCCATATGGGCAATTTTCTGTAAGTAATATATAGAAATATAACGTTATAAGTGAAACCTGTGTATACCGACCATGTTTGCGTCCAGTTTATAGTATCGGGTTTGACAGGTTTCTGGTTATACGAGGTTCAAAATACCTTAGAATTAAGTTTTCTGACCATGGATAGTGGCGGTATTTTCATATTTGCCGGGTTATCCAGGTGCCGGTATTCACAGGTTTCATTCTATATATGAACCGAGCCTCGAGACTTCGTTTATGGTATGTACAGTTCACGTTACATCATCAATTAATTTCTCCATAAAATGGGGCGGAGAAGCTGCAATGAAAACTGGTAAGACACAATAACGACGAAGGATTGGAAAACACTGCGCGTACAAGCACCACACGGAGGAAGTACACTGACATAGACATTTTAATCAAACAACCAGGAAAAGAAGCTGAATTATAAAATTTTAGAAATAAAAGCACTCAAGAAATTTAGGGCGCACGGTGGTTCATAAGTGCCATGGACTTTTTCCCAGTTACACATTTTTTTGGCCAATTATACAGATACATTTATTTTTTCATTATTGTTTTTTTTTACTTTCTACCGAGGCAGAAAATATTTTCTCTTAAGCAGACAGTATTTTCCATCTAAGTAAAAAGTAGTTTCTACCTATGTAGATAGCAAAAAAAAAATAAAAAAAATATATAGGGTTCACACAGAATAATACTTTAAATTTTTGCTGAGAGATGTGACTCGATTGGTGAATTCCCAAGAATTAAAACCACGGGTATTTCTGATTGATTGAAGTTGGGATGTCGGTTTTCTTTTGCTTTTTGATCGGTTATGATTCGAGAAAAAATTCTCGAAAGAAAAATGATAGTGCGAATCAGTAGGGAAACCTTGGAGAACTGTTCTCAGTGGATGAGAGAATCAAAACCATTAGATTGTACACAAAACCCGTGGGGCTTCCGGAGACTGACCTGGGATGTCGTTGCGCACACCGCAGGTCATGGTAAGAATAGGAGGGAGCCTATCGTAAGAGGCGACTGACTGAGGCACCCGTGGGGTTCCCGGGTGTGAGAAAGAATAGAACCCCACCCGTTGGGTTCCCGGGTGTGAAAAGAAATAGGGACCGAAGTCGTGATATGAATGAAATATAGTTGAAAGCGACGTTAAATCATATTCACTCACTCGCCCCACTCAGTAAAACGGTGGTTGGACATACGCGGAAACCATATTATTTCTCGATTTTCACTCACATCAAAGTAAAACAATCCACCAAATATTAACAAGCGTTCTGAGAACCCCAACATCTCGCCTTGCGGGGTCATCCGTCGAAGGTGCAGCAGTATTGAAAGCATACATGTAGAGCAAACAATAAGGTCTGGAATAGGTGATGTGGTACAGATAATAATGTCTGGAATAGATTATCTAGCCTATGTTTATGTATACTATGATTGTCTTTTTGAATTTGGTGCTAATACTGTTATATGGAATATGGAATAGGTCTTTGGATTATGGACGGAGATATTCTCTAATGGACGACGGCTGAATCATGGATGACGGACTAGACGCTTGTAAGACAATAACATCAGCCCCATGTGGGATTACTGGCATATAAGTTAATCCCATGTAGGATGGATAGGTCAGTGCCGTCGGATTACTGGTGCATAGGGCAGTCCAGTGTGAGATTACTGCTGGATAGGTCAGTCCCATGTGAGATTACTGCTGGATAGGCCAGTCCTGTGTAGGATTACTGCTGGGTGGACCAGTCCCGTGTGTTATTACTGATGGATAGACCAGTCCCCTGTGGGATTACTGCTGGATAGTCCAGTCCCAAGTGGGATTACTGCTGGATAGGCCAGTCCTGTCTGGGATTACTGCTGGATAGATGAGTCTCGTATTGGATTAATGCTGGATAGGACAGTCCCGTGTGGGATTACTGCTGCATAGGCAGTCCAGTGTGGGATTACTGCTGCATACGGCAATCCTGTGTGGGATTATGGCTGGGGAGGCCAGTCCCATGTGAGATTACTGCTGGATAGGCTAAACCTGTGTGGGATTACAGCGGGATAGGTCAGTCCCATGTAGAATTATGGCTGGATAGGTCAGTGCCATGTAGGATTACTGCTGCATATTGCAGTCCAGTGTCATATTACTTCTGGATAGGTCAGTCCCATGTGAGATTACTGCTGCATAGGCCAGTCATGTGTGGAATTACTGCTGGATAGGCCAGTCCCATGTGGGATTACTGCTGGATAGGCCAGTCCGGTCTGGGATTACTGCTGGATAGGTCAGTCCCGTGTGGCATTACTGCTGGATAGGCCAGTGCCATTTGGGATTACTGCTGGATAGGTCAATACTGTGTGAGATTACTGCTGGATAGGCCAGTCCCAAATGGGATTACTGCTGGATAGACCAGTTCGGTCTGGGATTACTGCTGGATAGTTGAGTTCCGTATGGGATTACTGCTGGATAGATCAGTCCCGTGTGGCATTACTGCTGGATAGGCCAATGCCATTTGGGAATACAGCTGGATAGGTGTCCCGTGTGGGATTACTGCGGGAGAGCTGTGACCTAGGAAAACATGAAACATGTCCACCAAGTTTTATAATCATCCCACGAAAGGTTCAACAAACTTTCCATGTACAGATCTACATGTAAATTTTTGCCCAACAAAAATGGAAAGGTACAAAGTCTAAATTGCAATAATTAGGACAAGAATTCATATTTAATGTCATATTTCTTAAATAGCACATGCACATCGTCGAATCACATTGAACTTGGGTAGCAAGTGTCAAACTCATCCAATGAAAGCTGACAGCTTCAGAAAACTTTCCATGTACAGGTGTACATCTATATACATGTACATTATTATTGGCAGATTACTTAGACAAAACCCTCAAAATATGAACAGAAATTAATATTTCACCTCCTAAATAGCACAGTATCTTCTAATCATAAGAAACATGTGTACCAAGTTTCATAATCATTCAATGACAGCTGACAACTGTAGCAAACTGTGGTGTACAGATGTACATGTGCACTTCAGCCAAACGCAAAACTCCATCATTTGCCATAATTTGGAGAAATATTAATATTTCATCTCAAAATAGCACAGGTACATTTTCTAATCATAAGAAACATGTGTACCAAGTTTTGTAATCATCCAATCAGAGCTGACAAATGCAGCAAACTTACGATGTACATGTACATGTATACATATAGAGGCCTACATGTACAATTTACCTAAACAGAAAACTCATTCATTTGCCATAATTTGGAGAAAAATTAATATTTCTTCTCAAAAATAGAATAGGTACATCCTCTAATCATAAGAAACATGTGTACCAAGTTTCGTAATCATCCAATGACGGCTGACAACTGCAACAAACTCACCATGTACATGTACATGTATACATATAGAGGCCTACATGTACAATTTACCTAAACAGAAAACTCATTCATTTGCCATAATTTGGAGAAAAATTAATATTTCTTCTCACAAATAGCACAGGTACATCCTCTAATCATAAGAAACATGTGTACCAAGTTTCGTAATCATCCAATGAGATCTGACAACTGCAGCAACTCACCATGTACATGTACATGTGCACTTCAGCTAAACGCAAAACTCTATCATAGGGATTTTAACATTGGAGCACCCCAGGGGTAACCCCCAGGTGGCATACCCATCCCCCATATTTTTTTTATTTTTTAAATATTTTTTCTAATTTTTCTAGATTTTTTTTTAATTTGCTAAACCAAAAACCTTATCATGCCCAGGCAGGGGACACCGACACCGACACCGACGACGACATCCTCTTCCCCCCCTCACAATATCTCCCCTTTACTTCGTAACTCGAGATAAAAATGTCAATCAGCTGTAAGTATTATGAGAGGTCCTTTTCTCGACATTGATAAATATACGGAAAAGGCCGACCGGAAGAGAATGCCACCTGTCATAGCCGAGGAATATTATGAATACAGTTGCCTTAGCAATACAACATTTCGTGACAATAAATTCTGAGATACTATGCAAATACTGTAATCCCTCGAGTAAATATATTGCCGTATATAATTTATATTTGCGTCACTTATCAGTAGAATAATAAATATCAGGTCTGAAGGCGTATTGATTACCGGTACGGTTAATGTTAGTAGGGTAATAGGTTCTCCCACTCAATAACGAACAAATATTTTACAAGGTCATCAAAGTATTGTACACTCCCCATGAGAAGGTGGTTTCATAAACATTATTAGTTTTGTTAATTTCAAGGAAGTATATTTAAAGATTGGCTTTGCCTTTCTATTAGTTAAACGGTGTTAGCTATAGTAGATATTGATCAAATGTTTCACAATATAGGCTAGATTTTCGAAAAAATATACCCAGACATCCCAAAATAGAATAGAAATGAACAGAGAATATTGATACCTATGAAATGGCAACCTTATAAATGCCTTGAATATGAACTTTTTTTCTATCCCTCTACCCAATTCCTCAGCCCCACGCACCCCGCCTATAAGCATAAATATATACAAGCGTCTAGTCCGTCATTCAATATTCAGCCGTAGTCCATTAAGGAATTTCCGATTCCATAATCCAAAGACCTAATTCATATAATATCATTAGCCTAGATAAATCATAGTATACATAAAACTAGGCTAAATTCCTGCAAGACAGAAGCGGGCAACAATTTTCAATGACACAAGTTACGAAACGTACCGCCATAGATTATCCACGCTGCGCTCGTATTTTGCTATCAGCATGCGATATGTATCGCAAAATCACAAAAGTTTCTGCTATAATGTTTTGTGACGTTAATTAAAATCGTCACATTTAACACAGGATCTAGCAAATGTTACTAGGCGAGATATGTATACGCCATATGCAGGCCCTCTGACCTTGTATACTGTCCAAATAGGGATAGTTTTCGATTAGATATTTAAGGCTGTTAAGGCACAAATTGTTCTTTTACTAATATCTTTCGATGAAGCGTGTGATCCCGCATTTTTATCACATATGTCACAACCGCTATATAAATTCTGCTCTATATGGTAATTTGAAAAAAGAAATTGATCTTGGAAATCAGTCTGATTTATAGTACCGATAATACAGTTGTCCCACGAGATACATACACAAATGATGCCATATATTGACATATATATATATATACTATCTCCGCTTTAATTTCACGGACTATTCATCTAAGCCTGATAAATTCTTACCGGCACAGTCTCACGATGCAGGAAAATGAAGATGCCCAAACATGTCAAACTTCCTTAACCATTGATGTTTAGATCTGAAAGAAGGCCTAATTATTTCAACTAAACACCAGATATTATCCTCTCTGGAGAGAAAAACTAATTGGTTGTTCATGGACAGGACCTTCAGAAGAACTGCCAGCAAATGCTTTCATAGAGCAATATCTTACCAGGGTCCTCGGTTTTAATCTGCCCTGACCTACAGGCAACCTGTAACCATCTGGGTCATCTATACGCGGTAAGACTGACCCTGGGATCCTGTGTATCCATTTTCAGACTACTTTCGGCAACTGCAAGATGGAATTTCCTGAAACCAATGCCACGTGACTTCGTCAGCCAATCAGCTAAAGTCTACCGACGTAACCCCAACACTCGACACGATCTCGGACAATGTAGGACATTAGTGCCTCGTCCCGTACTGCTAGGAATCCATATTGGCATCCATGTTGAAAGAATACTATCACGCGGAAACTTCGAACGGCGCATGCCAGCTGTATGACTTCCGTTACCATGGACACTGATGGAGATTAGCTCAAGAGGGAAAACCGAGAGAAACACCTCAAATTAGAAGAGATTCTTCCCGGGTAGATCAAGAGAATGACCATTTCAGTTGGATGTATATTTTATCTCCCGATAAGAGAGAAATACAACGAGGACTATGTGAGGGGAAACACATCCTACAGCATGTGATGTGCTTCACGTGCGGCGGATCACGGTTTACAGCTGAGAGCTGTAAAATCCTTACACCATTAATACGCGAGGTATTATGACTTCACGGAATAAGCCGAGCAGTCGCGAATGGTAACCCCAACGAAAGCCGCCATTTTCGAGTCATGTGCTGCCCTATTTGTTCAAAATTACAGATCTACAATCAACCACCTTGCTGGGGGTCCAATAACACCCCAGCCACCAGTCAGATTTTTGGACCGGATTCGGGGCCTTTGCGCACATCGCCGGCAGTGACATCATATATAGTAAAATAGATGTTTAACGAAAATTTTGATTACTTTTCAAGTCTGCATAATACCTCCGTTGACCTAGCGTTAAAAAAGAATTATCTGGAGATAATTTTCCCTGTTTATCTGGACAGAGCATATGAAAAGTAGTTCGCTCATGTGCAACACTAAAGGAGTTGTTTGGTCGGATTCAAACTGAACCGTGCGTTGGTTGGTTTCCCCTATACGTCATAGCAACGTAGTAAAGGTCAACTTCCGCTATTGGAGGCAGGGATGTTATTGGAGCCTGCGAAATGGAGCATGCGCTGTGGGGAGGTTGATCTACAACGCCTCTTGGGTGATACGAAAGTTATTCATACCTATATCTTTTCTAAGCCCAGGCAATATCTGTTTCCGAAGTGGTATGAAAACCTGTAATTTATCAGATTTCTCCAGTCTGTTCTCCGCCGGATGAAGGCCGAACAGAATCCGGTAAAATACCGGATATCGCTCCGCGATAATGGAGACACACGATTCGCAAGCCATCTTATGGATGGCGAAGTGTACGCAAATGGACCTACAGGTTGATTATCCTCAATAAACTCCATGGTCTGACGGATCATCTCGTGACGGAGTATTTGAACAACGCCGCGTCCTCGACGGTGTGCGAGCATGCAGTTTTCTTTCCTAAAATGGCCTATATCAAACACGATCGACCCATTGAGTAAATATAATTTAAAACTCGATACATGTACCCTTTACGCATACCGCTACCGTTGGGCATATCCAACAATCTTAGGTGCAGCGTCTACGCTCCATAATTTGTTATTTTAATTGACGTCTGCTTCCATAGTAACTGGTAAACAAACAATTCAGATTAGTTTGCATAACTTGATAAAATCTGAGTCAGGTAAAATCTATATCCTTAAAAAAGAAAATTCTTTGAAATTCATTGATATCTTAATGGTTAATGTCAGTCACTGTGTATATATTATGAGATTCAACCTACGCAAAGAAAATGGATGTGAAAAAAAAGAAGTAAAAATCTATGCGAACTAGCTCATAAGTTTCATACTGATGGGCTTCGTGAGTGTAACACAAATGACTCTGTCTTGAGAAAATAAAAATAAAATGGTAAAGAATTTGGATTTATTTTTCAAGTAATGGGATTAAGGCCAATCCAGTTATAAAAGAATGGCATATGGTTACCATTGAATTTAGGTGAGTAAAAGTATTACATATGAAGTCAAGCTAAGCTGAACTGACAATATATTAAACCAGAATGTTACGTCGGTTGTAGGTGGAACATGATGCTGATACATTGCGAATACAAAAGATCATGCGCTACAATTAGAATGTGTGATATTGTGTTTAAAATGTCTTATGCCTGTATAATCCGCATATTTTGGAAATGTTAATGTTAGTGACACGCAAGCTTACTCGCATATATCATAAGCTTTGGATTGATCGATTCAGTCTCATGCATATGGCAAAGAAAAAGTATTTGTTTAGGTTACCATAAATTAAATATTCCCCTATCACCAGGCATGTTAAATACGTACACCACAATCTTGAGAAGCAAATTTGCCGCAAGTGTGCCAACAATAAGTCTATACCATGATTATCCGCTTAACCCGGGGCTATAGGGATGTATGATCTCATATATTTCAAAATCCTCATGATGTTCATATGAACAGGCACAACCAAAGCGTGACTGAGATACATCATTCTCTAGATAACGACTTTACAACGAAAATCATATGGATTAGGAATACTGATCAGCGATACGGATTTTCATATTTTTGAGCATCATGATGTCTTGCCGGCATCATTGGAAACTATTGACCGCTTCTCTCTTACAGGAAACTAATGGTGCTAAAGCTGTTATATGGAATAGGTCTTTGGATTATCAACAACGACTGAATGTTTGAGTAGAACGTTTTTGCAAGAAACTGTTTGTGTTCATATTTAATTCATACGACACTACTGTCTAATTTTTCGCTGAATTGTTCGATATGAATATTATAATATGTTAAAATTACACACAGTGCTCAAAGATGATACCACCTTTTTTCTCATAAGGCTGAGTTGATTGGATCATCACGGGTTATTCTTAAGATGAATTTAACACTTTCAATTATAAAATTAATACTCTGATCTGGGGTTTTTTGGTCCAGTGTTTACATACCAGTCAAGTGCATATGTTTGCTACAGATACATGGTATGCCTTTCAGTAAAATGCAACTTTTCTTCCTTGAAAATTTAGAATTCCAGAAAGAGCACATCTTCTGTGTGTTATTGACGTTTTCCCGGACATTATAGAAAGCGAATAGAAAAAATAGCATGATAATATATGGCTTACGAACAAATATGGTGCCGTGAAACTAAAGGCAGACCCGCAAAGTAGAACACTATATCGCTGGTATCTAAACTGAAGCTTAAAATAGATATTGTTGAGTAATACTCCACTCTACTCGGATAGTTTCTCCTACCTGCCAACCCAGGTATATGGTGTATAATGTTACTATAACAACCATTCTCTTATTGACCCGGCTTAATGCAGATAATCTGCAGAATGTTGCAAAATAAGGTATGCAGATACAAGACGGATTCATTCAGCCCCCAATCTTGCAATAATCTAGACTGAGTTAAGCATATGTAAGTAGTAGTAAAAGAGCAAATTCCCTTTTTTTTATGCAAATGAGATGACGTCACGTGACTGCTCCCGTCCAATCAGAAGCGAGTATTTTTTTCAAATGCAAATTGGGTCTTATTTATGCAAATGAGATGACGTCACGTGACTGACCTTTCCCACCTCCAACACTGAAGAGTTCCAATCTAGGGGGAGGTAACTCTGGGTCACTATAGTTCCGGCAAAGGTCCCTGGGTATGTATATTCCTCCGCGGTGATGCGGTCTGGCGGTGATGCGGTCGCGGAAGAAAGCTTCCGCGGAGAAAAAGTAGTCCCCAGACTGGAAATACGCTGCATGGTCCAATGGGGTCGAGTAAGGTACCAAAGTGAAGCATTCGTGAAGGGGCATCTGATGGGGTGGGTGTGGGGTTGAAATATCGTCATTCTGCGCATGCGCAGTATATAAAACTGAAATTCCCGCTCTTTTATGCAAATGAGATGACGTCACAGAGCTCTCGTCCAATCAGAAGCGAGTATTTTGACCCGGTGCATTATGGGCCATATCCAAGATGTGACCTGGTCTATAAAACACGTCCCTCTGGATCCCACACCTTCATTTCTACGGTTGCAGAGCCATGGCGGAGACCCAGCCCCATGCGACTCGCATTTTACAGTATGCCACCGTGGTGAATTCATTCACGGGTTACCGAGCAGTGGTCCGGTCCATGTTTGCAGATGGCGACGACAACGAGGGACGACGCCAGATCCTGAACGAGTTCACAGAAGCGGTCCCTCCACAGAGTGCACTCGATGGAGAGGCGTGCCATCACTCACCACTACTGGACTATGACAGCCATCCTTGATGCTCGGGCTATGGACCACGAGCGCTCACGCCGGAACCAGCACCGGCTGGTTGGCCTCATACTAGTCTGTGCCCTATTGACCCTGGTGCTGTGGTATTGACACTATAAATGCCAGGGTCAGACAGAGTGTGTGTCATTCACCGTTCGACATTGGAGCAAGCATGTCATCCGTCCTACGAGCCATCCTGCCCCTTACACCCCAGGTGGGGTTACACGTCTATGGAGATAAAGTCACCCTGGTGGAAGACTGTGGAGCTATTTGCTGGTCGCCCGCTGAGACCGTATCGAATACGGTGACGCTACAGCGTGACGGCTGGACCAAATTTAAACGAGTGTTGAGCGATGAGCTCGACGGACACCTCATCCACATAGACAATGCCATCTACGTATACCGTGGACCTTTCTTCGCACGTCTGGGCCGCTACCAAGATGCTACGCGAGGCTTCACCCTAGACCCCCATCTGTGGACAGCCTTGGACAAAGTAGTGCCTATCGTGGACCAGCTGTTTACACCGGACCAGCGATCATCAGACGAGTTGGAGTGGGCTCGTGCCCTGAGAGAAGCGGCGGCTGAACCCCATGAACAACAACTACATGAACCCGAGGACGACGAGGCCATTGATTACCCGGCTGAACTGAGTCAACCAACACAACGGTGGTAGAAACTTGTTATAAATAAACCATACTCTCCGGGTCCATCATCATTGTGTCACCATGAAGCGCTGGGAGAAGGTGTTGGATAACTTATACTACAGTCCCGACAGTCCGGCGGCCTATAGTGCATTGTCGGCTCTCTATCGAGCGGCCCAACCCCAGGAGATACAACGTGCTCAAGTCCGAGATTGGTTAAGAAAACAAGACACCTATACCTTACATCGAGCTGTCCGTCGCCATTTTCTACGGAACCGGGTCATCGTGGGGGGAATAGATGCCCAGTGGCAAGCGGATTTGGTCGATATGAGCGCCTTTGCCAAACACAACGATGGGAATCAGTATATCTTGACGTGCATCGATATCCTATCGAAGTATGCGTGGGTGGTACCCATCCGGACGAAAACGGGGGCGAATCTCATAGCGGCGTTCAAAGACATCTTCAAGACCGGGCGCAAACCTTTGTATTTGCAAACCGACGAAGGTACGGAATTCCTCAACAGACCGTTCCAAGCCTTTCTGAAAGCCCAGAAGGTCTTCTTCTTCCATGCGTACAACGAGACCAAGGCATCCGTGGTGGAAAGGTTCAACAGGACATTTAAAGGTCGTATGTATAAATATTTCACCTATAAGAATACACGGCGGTACATCGATGTTCTCCCGAAACTGGTGAGGGGTTACAATCGAGCCTATCATCGAAGTATAGAGAGAGCCCCCTTTACCGTGACCCAACGCAATGAAGCCCAAGTCCGGCGTGTCTTGTACCCCAGGCCATCGCAGCGAACGACGAAGGAGATGTTCAAGGTCGGGGACCCTGTACAGATCAGTAAAGTCAAGGGCAAGTTCGAGAAAAGTTACTTGCCCAACTGGAGCGATGAGCACTTCCTGATTAAACGGCGCCTACTCCGACAGCGGCGAGTCTATGAACTGGAAGATCTTCAAGGGGAACCGTTGCTAGGCACGTTTTACGAGATGGAATTACAGCCTGTCGTAAAATCACAGCAAGACTACTACACGGTGGAACAGATTTTGAAAACGGAACGTCGACGTGGCAAACTGTTTCATTTCGTCAAATGGCAAGGCTGGCCCAGTTCCTTCAATTCCTGGATCGCTGCCAACCAGGTGAAACGGCTATAAAACCAGACACCACTACCGTCCTCCTTCATTCCACGTCCAACCATGAACACGGTGCAACCGTCTCTGAACACAGTGCAAGTAGGCTTTGGTGTACTAGTGCTAACCCTGCTGAGTGTGTTGTACGGAGGTGTGTTTTACGACGTAGCCTATGTCAGCACGTTACTTAACCAACTGAGAACACCAGCCACCAATGAAACCGGTCTACAGAGAGCACCAGTCGTATCCAGCCCAGTCACCACCACCACCACCTCCACACCCCGTGTACAAGCCACAACGAGTGTAAGCTCCACACTTACACCAAGTACATCCACTACGTCTGAAGACCCACCGGATTTCATCCCTCACAGTGAACCGACAACGACGACCCACGTTGTACCCATCACCACCATCATCATCCCTGAACGTGAACAGACAACGACAACCGACGTTGTGCCCACCACTACCACTCCAGTTCACTCGTACCAAATTTACAAGAGCGGGTTACCACGACAGCGGATACACCTCCAACCATGGACCCTCGGTGGCAGCATCCCTTCACCTGCGTCATCGCAGGACCGACGGGCTCCGGCAAAAACGCACTTCGTCAGGAAGCTCCTTCAACACGCCGACAGCATGATCACTCCACCCATTGCCAGAGTCGTGTGGTGTTACGGAGAATGGCAGGAAGCGTGTGCAGCAATGCCCCACATCACGTTCGTGGAAGGCCTACCTAACCTGGCCGATTTGGAACCCGACACCTTGGTGGTTCTGGATGATCTCATGGCGGAGACGGATGCGCGGGTCACCCAACTCTTTACAAAAGGCAGCCACCATCGACGGCTCAGCATCATCTACATTGTGCAGAATCTGTTCAGTAAAAACAAAGAACATCGGAACATCAGCTTAAATGCCCACTACATGGTGGTCTTCAAAAACCGAGAGATACCACTCAACTGCTGCACCTGGCGAGACAGATGTATCCCGGCCGCACACCGTTTGCATTGGAAGCCTTTAAAGATGCCACAACCCCTCAGCACGGGTATATGCTCTTCGACCTGAAGCAAACTACCCTCGACCACCTTCGACTACGGACCGGCATCTTTCCCGGACAGACTCACCACGTGTACATGCAAAAATAATGTAAACACACCTACAGTGGCTCCCCCAGCTGGGGTGTGTGTGTGTGTTTTGATGATGGGGATAATAAAAAAGAATCAATACCACAGCAGGATTGATTTTTTGTCTCTGAAGTAGATAAAAAGAGCAGAATTGTGGGTTCTAGCATTAGTTGTACAGGATGTCTGCGCGAGTACGGAAGCACGCTCCTACGCTCCGTGTATTGAAGACGGCCCCACCCGAGTTAGTCCGAACCATTGTACGCGGTGCGGATCCTGCTCTCGTGTGCTGTCTGTGCGAGATTGGACTCAATATCTTAAAAGGCAACGTACCACTGACTCCGGCTCAGAAGACCAAGTTGGCCAAGCATAAGACAGGTCTAAGAACCTTAATCCAGAAGGGAGTGTCTGAAACACAAAAGAAAAAGGTGTTACAGAAAGGTGGATTTCTCGGGGCCATCTTAGCACCGTTGGCCGCTTCCGTGTTGGGTCCAGTATTGGGTGGACTCTTCGGCCGACAATGAACCACACCTCGGCTCCTTCAAAACCTCCAATCGCCCTACCCTGTCCCTTCTACGGTGAAGACGATAAACACCCTCGATGGAGAGATGCAACAGATCTTACAGAGACCGGGGTTAAGCGATAGTGAGAAAGTACAACGGTACAATGAGACGCTTCAGCGGTACATGACGTTCATGGACCAATACAAAACCCTCTCTGCTCCACCACCACCATCACCACGTGACACACCGCCGACCTCAGCACCGCTCCAACAGCCGGGTGGAGTACCTTCCACAGCCCCACAGTGGGTCGAAGACGAAGTCCTGAAGAGTGTACCTGCATCGTTCAAGAAACAAGCTGGCCTGGTATTACAACGGATAAAACAGAATCCTAACATGACTTGGAATGATAAAGGCGAACTCCTGGTACAGAATCAGGTGGTCCCCGGGACCCACATGACGGATTTAGTGAATGACCTGATGCGTCAACGCAGGACGCACACGAATCCTCGAGGATGGGAGGTCTTCGCTCAAGGCTTGAAAGACGTGCATGTACCACAGGAATTGGTGGGCAACCCTCAGCGCTGGGCCTTTATGCAGAATGTGAGTACACCACCAGAACCTTGGGAACCGGAGTCACCACCCAAATCACCACCACGGCGGGCACCTACGTTTTCACCCCTTTTACAACGCCACCCCCTGCAACCACCAAGAGCTAAGTCACCGCGACCATCACGACGATTAGCGCCCAAGGGCTGGGAGAAGTATTAAAACCAACAGCAGCAGCAGGACAGCTCAGTCATCATTTTTTACCTCACCCTACCCAGTAACAGCTCGGCTGATGTGTTTCCTGACAACACCTTGACCAAGTACGTGACCCAGTTACCACAACCGTTGCATTTACCTGGACGCTGGGAATGTGGACTCGTGGATATCCAATACCCTTCCTCGTGGTACAACGTGCGAGCCAATGAAGTATGGTACGAGGTGACCTACGAAGGACAAGAAACTCGACTCAAACTACCCGAAGGTCAATATGATACCCCCAAGGAGTTCATGGGTGGACTGAGAAGTCTGATGCATTATAAGTCCCTACGAGACGTCACGAATACTTCAAAACCCATCAAATCTTTCCCCTTCAAAAATCATGTGGACTTCGATTACAACGCACACAACGACAAGGCCAATCTCACGCTCAGCCCCAACGTGAGTGTCGAACTCAGTGCTGCCCTACAGCAAATGCTGGGTTTCAATTACCAGGGGTACGCTGGCCCCACCGGCGAGATAGCCCACATCCCGATGGACATGCGTGGTGGTATGTATGGGTTGTACGTCTACTCGGACGTGGTCGATGCACATTGTCGGCGACAGCAACGTACCTCTACTGCGCGTCTGCCCGGTGAAAGGCACGTATGGAGCTCAAGTCACCCACAGTTTCAGGCATATCGTGTATCTACCGGTCAGTCAGACCGATATTAGCTCCATCGTCATCGATATAAGAGACGACACGGGACGACCGGTGGCATTTGAACGAGGAAAAGTGGTGCTGACACTTCATTTCCGTCAAGTCCGAGCGGTTCACTTTGCATAATGAAGGTGCCTTATCAATGCCATACAGCCAGTTACGTCGATCATTACACCAAACAGGCCGGGGTAACTTTCCTGTCTTTGCGGGTACACGCATGCAACGAGGACATGGACTGGGGAACATACTCGGGAGCATCGTCAAAACGTTCCTGCCCTTGGTGACGCGTGGGGTCAAAGCGATCGGCAAACAAGCGGTGCGCAGTGGACTGCAAGTGGCCGGTGATGTTTTGGGGGGTACGGCACCCAAAGAATCCTTGAAACGGCGGGCCAAGAAGCGGGAGGCGTCTTGGTGGCCAAAGCACAACGCCCCGTAGGGAATAAAAGAGCTGCCCCACCGAGACCACGCACCAGTCGACGACCGACCCAGCGACGACGCACATCGAAGAAGACCAAGGATATCTTTTCTTAAAGATGGCTTTCATCCATGCCGAGTCGTGTCCTTCTACCAACAGTGAATTTGATTTATGGACCGTCCCAGCTACTCAGACCAGTGCCGAAGAGGGTCAATGGGTAGAACATCTGCCCCTTTCCAGCATTACAGCCACAGGCCCCATTGAATTCACCATCACCAACGCAGATACGACCTACCTAGATTTAGCCCATACGTACCTATATGTGAAAGCTAAAATCACCAATAAAGATGGGACAGTCCTGAAAGCAGATGCACCCGTGGGTCCAGTGAATCTCTGGCTTCATTCGCTATTCCAGCAAGTAGATATAGCCCTGAGTGATAAACTGGTGAGCGCCTCGACGCGCACGTACCCGTACCGAGCCTACATCGAAACACTGTTATCCTACGGGCGTGACGCTAAAAAGTCGTATTTGACACCCCCGTTGTTCTACCGAGATACCCCAGGCAACATGGAAGCGAGTCCTGATAATGCCGGCTACACGGAGAGAGTGGATGCCACAGCAGAGAGTCACCGGTCGATATGATGGGACGTCTGCATGCGGACTTATTCATGCAGGACCGATACCTCTTGAATGGAGTACCTGTCAAAATACGACTAGTGCGCGCAACGCCTGCGTTTGCCTTGATGGCCGCGAATGAGGACCTCGAGTATAACATTGTCATCCAAGAGGCAAGTCTGTTTGTACGCAAAGTGAAACCCAGCCCAGGTGTACAGTTGGGGCACATCAGAACCTTGGAGAAAAAACCAGCCCAGTACCCGATTCGACGAGTACAGACCAAGGTCTTTTCCGTTCCTAAAGGCAATATGATTGTCAATCAAGAAAACCTGTTCCTGGGGGATTTGCCCAAACGTTTAACCCTAGCCTGTGTGGAGAACGTGAGTTATAATGGGACTCTCTCGAGGAATCCGTTCAACCTAAAAGCGTTCAACATCAATTTCGTGGCCCTGCATGTGGATGGCCAACAGGTACCGGCACGCCCCTTACAACCTAACTTTGGAACGGACAATTACATCCGAAGCTATCTGAACCTCTTCACAGCAACTGGCCAAATCAACCAAGACGAGGGAAATATGATCAGTCGAGACGATTTCGGCAGAGGGTACACATTGTTCTGTTTCGATCTGACTCCCACCTTAGACAACGATCATCAACTGAGTCTCATCAAGAAAGGCAACTTACGCTTGGAACTGCACTTCAGGACACCTTTACCGAAAACCATCAATGTGATCTGCTACGCTGAGTTTGACAACATCATTCAAATCGATAAAAGCCGTAACGTGCTGTGTGACTTCGCCACCTAACATGGATACAGACCAGATAACCACGGTGCTGGAGACTGACCCAGGAACACGTAGGGTCTTTCAAGGGGTGTTCGCCCGAAACGTGTTCCCATTAGACCGTGTGTATCCGGCTGCTTACGTCCTGAATACAGACCCGATGGATCGGCCCGGTGAACACTGGGTGGCCGTGTACTTGACAGAAGAGCAGGGCGAATACTTTGACCCGTACGGCCTGCCACCCCTCCATCCCGATTTAACAGACTTCATGGATCAAGGCACAGAAACGTGGTGTTGGAATACTAAAACGTTGCAAAGCCTGGACAGTATGGTGTGCGGACAATATTGCTTGTTTTACCTGTACCATCGATGCCGGGGAAGACCCTTATCTACCATCGTCCACATGTTTGACGAGTACCCCAAGGCCGAGGACTGAGATGTACTCGTCTATGACTGGGCCGCCCATCATTTCAATGTACAAGTCCCGTTCTGGGCTTGAATTCTTTCAATGTACATACGCCCCGCTGTTCTGGGCTTGAATTCTAGCAAGCCCC
>JAVTVY010049951.1:0-23484 GCA_036873755.1 Hanleya hanleyi | reverse complement strand
ACTTCCTCCTCCTCTTCCACACACACCTACACACATACGCTGAGGTAACTCCACCAGGTAGTGAGAGCGAACATGGCTACCTCTCTCCAAACGTGCTCCTTTGCACTTCAAAATCTCCCCTTTCTCTACTACTCCCCGAGTGCGCAGGCGCATATCACTCCCAGCCTGACTCTAGTTCACGAGTGCTTGACTAGTATACCTTACACGACCCATTCGGACCAATATTGAACCATCTCGACACCAAGACGTCCATTCCAATGCCCTTTTTTTGACTGGGCATTCGCAGATGGATGATATTTCCACTACACACCCATCCAGACAGATGCTCCCCCACGAATGTTTCAACACGACGTCCGCCATACGACCCATTCGGACCAATATTGGGACATCTCGACCCCCATTTGCGTACACTTCGCCATCCATAAGATGGCTTGCGAATCGTGTGTCTCCATTATTGCGGAGCGATATCCGGTACTTCAGGGGCCGCGGAACCGGGGGGGCAGGGGGGGCTACAGCCCCCCCACTTTTTGAGACTGCAATGTTATAAGTCCTATCTTAGATAGAACCAGTCCAGCATTTAACATGGTCGATATAGAGTTCAGCCCACCCACTTTCAAACGTGCTCCGAGGCGCCTGCACTTTACCGGATTCTGTTCGGCCTTCATCCGGCGGAGAACAGACTCGAGAAATCTGATGAATTACAGGTTTTCTTACCACTTCTGAAACAGATATTGCCTGGGCTTACAAAATATATATGTATAACTTTCGTATCATCCCAGAGGTGTGGTGAATCTGAAATTTTGAACAAGTAGTTCATCACATGACTCGAAAATGGCGAGTTACGTTGGGGTTACGTCGGTAGACTTGAGCTGATTGGCTGACGAAGTCACGTGGTATTGATTTCTGGAAATTCCCTCTTGCAGTTGGTCAATTCCATGCTACTTGGGACATGAAGCCAAAAAATAAAATCTTGAGAATGTGCCACAATGAGATTGTTTTATAATGGTGATACAGTATAGAGGTAAAATCTAAAAATTCAGTAAGATTGCCGCAGAATTTTCCAACCTGGGGCGTTTTGAAGTTCCAGGGTCAAATTTTCTTATTTTTGCTTTCAATTATCTCACAAAATTGGTTAGATTTTATTACCATTGTTTAACTGCAGAATGGAGGATTTCTTTTTTTACTTACATTAGTGGTTAATGGTGTCTTGAAAAATCATAAAAAAAAATCAGCAGGTATTTGTAAATATTGTCACACGTTGTACATTTTGCATGGAGTCACAGTTATGTAACGCGAGTGACGATAAATGCTATTTTTTCTTTTATTAGACAAAAAACTTCAAGTTTAATTGAGCTACTTCTATCACTGCTTCTGTCAGTTGTCATGAACATATGACCATAGTTTTGAGTTCCTACACCATGTGACTTCTTCCAGTGGTAGCACCAAATCTAGTAACGCGAGTGACAATGTAACGCGAGTGACGGAGTGTAACGCGAGTGACGCTATCTGGTGGAAGTTACTATTTTCAAATTCCAATTTTTATTAAGTCATGACATGCTGGATAAGGTGTGACAGAAATATAAATACTTTAAACATGTGAGTATATAAATGCCAAAGAAAAATACCCAGAATTATTGTGATCCTGCTCACACTGCATGTGCTTCCTGTCATCTGCTATTTGGCATCTCAATTGTATCCAACTTTGAATTGTGTGGTCCACCCTTTCACTCAACTAAATTCCATGGAATTATTCAGGCATAGTTGCAAACATAGCTGGACATTCATTAGGGTTAGTTAATAGGCCATCATTTTAGCAGAGTTCATTTCGACCAAGGGACCTATTTCGGAATTTTGGCAATTCCTTCACCTGTTCGTTATTTTATATTTCATGGTTGACCAACTGATATTAGTGAGTTTATATTCCGTTGCATTGTAATTGAATTAACTACGAGTTATACCAATTTATAATATCTGTATTACTAGCTGGGTGATATTGCAACTGCAGTCCTCTTTTATACTTTATTGAAAATTTTCAAAACATGTGCTTTCTCAATATAAATACGTACATTTTATGTTTTCTTTTCTCTAGTTTTGCATTTTTTAAAATCTAATAGTACTCTATTCTCATAGTTTAAATTTTCTGTTAAAATGACAACATGTACCTTAATTTATTTTTGAAAAAAATAAATGTGTTATTTAATTCTCTGGTTTATATTTTCGATTTCAAAAATACATTTTGGAATTACTTTTAATTATTTATCAAACGATATTCATCATGGGAGGTCTTTTTCAGTCCAGACTCATCTGGAATTCGAGTTTGATGCTCTGACCGATCATTTAGGTCTTGGAATGTGGCGTCTCATGTTCAACTGTTAGCAGTGTTGTGATCTACAATGTCTCACGTAAAACAATTTGTTTTTTTTTAAATACACCCTCACTATTAACAATTCAAAGTGCTCACTGGAAGCAACATCAAGTGAGTCTCTTCACTGCACTAATTGACTAAAGGGACTATGCATGTGTGAAAATAATATAGTGGCTCAGGCTGGGAGACGATTCTTGAAAAATAATCTGCAGTTGGGACGATACTATGACGTCACAGGTGTCGTTAAATGACTCGATTGGTACTCTCCATGTGAAGGATTGGTGTCTGGTGAAGTATGACCAAGATGTGTACCCTGGTGAAATACTCAGTATCTTCGAGAACGAGTATTTCATATCCGTGATGATCCGTACAGGAGCCGGCAATACCTGGAAGTTGCCTACACCATGTGATTCTTTTTATTACCACCGGGAACAAATTGTTAGAAAGTTAGATGGTCCAGTTCTTTCAAACAGTTGCTCGTCTTTCACATTTCCAGAACTTCCTTAAGCAGGTTAACTGTATGTCCTTTTCTGAGATGAACATAAAGTGTACAAAGTTCTGTTCAGTTATACTGTATCTGAGATCTGTTTTTATGGCACAACATAATTTTATGGTTTTGTGGTGTTTAATGTTCACTAAGATTCAAACTTTGGTATCCTCAACTGTGACGTAACGCGAGTGACGAGACATTGAAGTTATTCGAGCAAGCTGTTACACATTGGAACAACTTAGTGGATTCCTAATTGCATTGTTATTTCAAGAGGTCTACAGCGTACTAACAGATCCACTAAATTGTCATCTGTGTGTAAAGGCTTGAGCTTAATTCAAGAATGAAGTTATGGCTAAAATTTCCATGTCCTTTTTGCTGTAACGCGAGTGACGAGTACGCAAATTGGAATTAAATAAAAGTTTTAAATGCCATTACAGCACTTTAAATTTGTATGAATACTTTGGGGCCTAGGTTGTCTTTATGCATTATGTGTGCATGTATACTTTCTTTGTTGGAGGTAGGTGGGGTATAATACAACCAAAATGGTGCAAAAATGTAACGCGAGTGACGTGGAATTGACCAGTTGCCGAAAGTAGGCTGAAAATGGATACACGCGACCCCAGGGTCAGTCTTACCCCGTATAGATGACCGAGATGGTTACAGGTTGCTCGACCCCAAATCGTCCATTCCAATGCACTTTTACCACTGCGCATGCGCGCCATAGCCCCTACTTCCACGACCCACCAGTCCAGTCCACAGTGACTTGGGTGGCAGGGGGTTTCTTCGTCGAGGTTGTTGTTGTTGTGATTATATATATATATATTTTTCCAAGAATATAATTATTTTCCACCTTTTCATACACCACAATGACTGAATGTCATAAAAATGCTTTTTATACGCCCTACATCGATGTACATAGGGCCTACCCGTCTTCTACTAGATCTACATCTGTAATATCAAGTGAGGAAACTCCAATGTTAAAGCCGTATACCGACTTTCTCCACGAATTCCGGTACACGGGGGAGGTGGGGGGGGGGGGGGGGGGGGGGGATTCGGGTGTCTGCAGTCAACCAACAGTAAATGGATATTAGGCAGACGTACACTACAGTGAAAACTCGACGGGCGTGGAGAATGCCATGAGGTAAGTTCTCCTGCATTCGAAGCCGTTCGGGCTCGATTTAAAAAATCTTCGGAAGTCCTTTATCAGTTACTGGAAACCAGCCATATCGTGGAGAATGTATTACCGCGGACCGTGTACCGGGATTCGTGGCGAATTCTTTAACATTGGAGTTTCCTCACTTGATCTTACAGATATAGATCTAGTAGAGGTGGGGTATGTAGATCGATGTAGGGCGTATAGAAAGGCTCCTCCACGGGTGCTTCACTATGACACCTCCTGCGCCCCATTTTGACCAATAATGATCCATCTCGAAGCTAAAAATCCATTCCCATGTCCTTTTCCCACAATTCCCTGTCAGTGCATGCGCACCCACCAGTCATCTCGACGCTCTTCCAAGAGTCAGGGATTCATAGAAGTCATTTTGTTTAGGACCGTTAATGGTCAAATTGAGTTTTTCACCCAGCAAATTGAGTATTTAGCGTGCTTTTAGGGGTGCAAATTGAGTTTAATAATATTTTTAGGACCAACTTTGCATTATATACCACATACATCTATAATTTAATCATGACTGTGATTTCATACAACTTTGTTCACCTGATCAATGTGTCCTGTTGGCTTTTTATGTTTGTATGGAATGCTGTTGAGCGAAGGCCATGGACCGATCAACAGGGCAATTGACAATAGTCAGAAGTTGTGGAAAATAACTTTGAAATCAAGTTTTCTAGACCTACTCAAATTTTTAACATTACGATATACAGATAAAGTGCCGTAAATAAATCAATTTATGGAGAAAAACCAGTGCCAGACAATGTTATACCATGAATCCATACCCCAGTCGGGTGGGTCATTGACAATGACGGCTGATATGGAACACCTCATCTATTGTTCTCTGTAACTGAACGAATTTATGGATAACAACTCAAGATGTTGATTAGCTGGTTACTAACAGCCGTTCCAACCAATTGCTCTCTGCTCTTGTTTAGCGAGAGTTGTCCGAGAGAATTTTATTTAGATCAGCAACTTGCCCTAACCTGTTAAAAAAATAACAACTTTATTCAAAGATCTGAAAAAATCAAGAAAAATTCTAAACTATCGAGGCAGAACAATTTATTCAATAAAGGAATCAACTCATAAAAAATGAAAATGAAATATTTAGATCGTCAAATGACAATGCTCTGCAGTGTTGTCTACACGTGTTGTTGTTGTTGTTGATCGATGCGTGTGAACTTTCATTTTCAAACAAATTCTCAATCCAGACCATTCACTTCCAGTTAAGTTTTGAGTTGTCAGTAATAAACTTCAAGCAGTCAGTTTTAAGTATTAAGTCCCTCGTATCGACTGATACATCACCCGTCATTCAAAACGTAGATTTCCTTGATGATGAAAGCATCGGCTGTATCTCGCCAACTGGTATTGATTTCTTTTCTCGTAAGTCTCGCGAAAAAGTCTTTCGGGAACCCTTCGTAACCTCGCAACTAAGCAATTTCGAAGGGCACCCGAGCTAGATATTACAGTCATGCGCATAAAATGGCCGGTTGTTTAGCGCCGTGTCGAGCTGCGGTTTTCTCCGCCAACACGTGTAAATAAATATTGAACAGTAAGTTACGCAATTCTTATTCAGTTTTAATTAGCTCAAATTGAGTTTTTCGTCTCGGTTGAAATTCAGTTTCTCTAAATTATTGGTCACAACGGGTCACAAATTCAGTTTTTTCCCCCACAAATTGAGTTTCTCAAATTTTTTTAGGACCGATAAACGGCCCTAAAAGGCGACTTCTATGAATCCCTGCAGAGTGCTTCACGATGACACCTGACACGACCCTTTTGGACCAAGAATGGTCCCTCAATCATTCAAACACAGCCCCGCGCACCCCAAAATGCCCGCTTTCGCTACCACACCTACTGATGACGCCACTGATGACATGGACATCGCTCTAGTCGTTTCTTCATCGCGAGAGCTTCAATAAGAGACTATACAGCTATACACGCCCTATTTGAATGCGATGTATCCCCTCAATATCTCGAATATGCCCTTGTGCATCTCCTCCAATAATTAGTGATTAATAGTTAACTATAATAAATTCACTGTGCTGAAAACCATGATATCATGTCAACATACTGGTCTGCTCCGCTTCCGCTTCACGCAAGAATTCCACCCTTTAGTTTTACAGCTACCGAAAATATTTTGTTGTGGCGCGCATAATGACAAGCCGGAATCTTTGTTTCCAACAGATTGGTCAAAATTGGTCGAGAAAGAGGCTTTCTTGGTAAGTGGTTACACATAAATGACTTTATAATGTAACATAATGTCTCTGTTGTCGCTTAGTATCAAAGGCGTCATTCATACGTTCGTATTTTCACCGTAGTTGGTCGAAATATTTGATATAGTATTCCAGACAAGGGGAGATTACTCCAATCCCAATGGCGGTTAACAGATCGGTTTTTATTCCACTTGGGATATTAAACCCAAGTTTGGATATAATTGAAATATATCCTAATTGTGATATTTTGACCGATTTTCATACTAAACCGTAAACGACAATGGCGAATTTCGACATCTACTACAGAAACAAGATAGAATCATGGGCGTTGCCAGGATTTCTTGAGAGGGGTCGTTTCTTATGCTTATTTATTAGAGAGACTATTACTTTGATGTCCAACTAGTACAATAATATACAGTTGAATGCTGAAGGGGGTCGTTCGCTAGTGACGCCCCTGAGAATCGACTTCACAAAACTGCCAATACCATTGTACAGGTTGGGAAAAATACCTTGATCGAGGTATTATGACAGATTTCAGTATAATGGGGGCCAAAATGTGACCCTCAACACTGAAAAATAAACACTGACTATTGTATGTTTTGCATGTGTTACCTTGACAATGATGGTTTAAGTCTGATTTTGTGAAAGTTTTGAGATAATTGGTCGGTTGTGAGAAAATCTAGAATAGATTTTGTTGCCCCCCTTCCATCTGATAGTTTCTCTGCAGATCACTACAGGAGGGCTGTGTTCTGCTGCTCTGACTCGAAGCAGGAGCAAAATGTTTCTCTTAATGCAATGTAGTATAATTGAATGAACACTCCAGCAGTCCATGATCATCCGGAATAGCAGAAAAGCTACTTTTCAATGCAAAAAGTACCCAGCAAATGCAAAGAACGGGTGTAGGACGGACACAAGGTTTGCCAAAGGTTTTCTGTGTAAGTGACGTTTTGACCACACACAACTGAAAATTAATTCTTAGCTTCCACAATGATTTTTGAAACTATTCAAACCATTTCAGAATGCAGATGGCGCATAGTTTTTCTGAGTAAAAGTTTGATTTAACGTGGTTGCTAACGTGATGCTATGGACGGACAAACAGTAACGTTAGCAACATTACATCGTCAGAAACATTTCTTTTTTTGCTATGGAAAAGATGCTTGCCGCAAACTAGACGATTTCAGAAAGAAATCAGGAGGAAATTTCTTTTGAGCATGTGAAATGCCTGTTAACCAACCTGCAGGTTAAAAAAAATCGAATATTACTGTTGCTAACATTACATTTGGACGGACTTTGTGGACAGACAGACATGCCTATTTCGCGGAATTTTCACAAAATCCCAGAATTAACCATGATGAAGATCAGATATATGGTTGCTAAGCTCTGTTATCTACATGTACATGAACTATCAGGCAAATTGATAATGCCAATGCAATATTTTTACCATGTGTCAGTCATTGCTAACGTGACACATGTGGACGGACATGTGTCACGTTAGCAATAAACATGGCAGTGCTAATGTTACATTCAGACAGACACCTTATAAACTGATGATTTAGCTGCAAAAATAAATACTGCAGGCTGCTATTATCAACCAACTTTGCTCAGTTTGTCAGTTCTGCCAAGCAAACATAAGAAAGACCTGTATTTGCAACAAAATTTACGTAAATCCTACTTAGTTGTATTGCTAACGTTACTCTGTTGCTAACATTACATAAGTGGACGGACACAACACAAATTGAATTTTCACATTCAATTGCACTTAACATGACTCATCAATTACATTGTTAGTGGAAGTGCTGTGTAGGAAATACAGACTTTCAATGAAATGTTGACTAACTGTGATAGAATAGAGTATAGCTTGAACAAGGTTGTTGCTAACGTGACTTTAATTGTGGACGGACATCCTATTAGCAGTCACATTAGCAGTTTTTGAAAACCTTATTTTTTATTTACTTTTTAAATATTTTGGTTGATTTTATGTGCCGAATCAGCCACACATAAGCGTTTTCCGTACCAAATTCATTAAAAGTATGAGATGATAGTATTGTATCATACAGGTGACCAAATACCATAGAGGTGCTAAAATTACAGATGTGGACGGACAACCTTGGAAATTGATCAAGATATTGTATTTTCACCATTTGGCTTTGTTGTACACTACAATGATTGCAGTTCAACTTTAAATCACAGTTCCACCCCATATCAATATTTTGGAACATTTCAATGCTGAAAACAATACAGATATAATATATTCTATGGCATTGCAATTTGGTCTCCAAGAAAAGTGGGATTTTTGTCTGTCCTACAACACAGCAATTCGATATTTTCTCTTCAAATTATTTTGAAAAGTTGTTTGTTGCAAACATTTTATGTATTCTATATCTACATGTACAATCCATATACTTTCATTTAGAATGAAACTCAGATTGATTCTGCATGTGTTTCACTAAATTTAGGGCTTGAGAAAAAAATAGTGTCTTTGGCCCCCTTTATAATGAAATCTGTCTTATACCTTCATTGGGATATTATACCATCATGCAAATTATGCATTTTTTGAGAATGAAAAAGGAATGACAAATACCAAAAAATAGGTATGTACAGATGCAGGTGTTTTTAAAGTGACGTGTATTTGATCATGATATACCAGACAAAGACAAAGATACTACATGTACAATGTACCTCAAAGTAACAGTTTGTACAAGTCAAAAATGTGATGCATCTTTCGGCGCCATCTGTGAGACGTACACCACTGTCAGTGGTGTACGTCTCACAGATGGCGCTGAAAGATGCATCACATTTCAGAACATTATTATTAATTTTTTTTTTTTTTTCACATTACATGTCCCTCTAACATGCCTAATAAGTCACATTAGCCATGCAAATTTATAGGTAAGGTAAAACACACACCTAATTATAGAATGGCCCTATTCCAAGAAAGGACTATAAATAAAAATATTTCCTATGTTAAAGATCATAGCTAAACAACCCGATTAACGAACCAGAACTCATGCGATCAGCCACGCACCATACACTGCCCGCTGCTATCAGGACAAGATAGTATTGTCTAAGAATTAACTTGAATTATAGTGCTAACCCAGGATTGACTGATAATCTTAGCTTGTGTGACTGTAGTGATCACACTGTTAATGTTATAAGACATTTGGCACAAATTAACAGTTAAAATCTGACAATGTTATACCATTCAAATGCTCCCAGTGAGTGCCAATTTACCATCAATTAAAAAAAAAATCTCATGATGCAAGGGGAGATAACCTGTTTCAGGCTCTCCCCCTCTCTCCCCCCCTCTCTCCCACACACCCCCCACCTCACACACACACACACATACACAAACTTCACCACTGGCCCCTTGTATTTAGACCCATACAATGATGGCCAATATTTGACAGATCTATAGCCATGGCTGAGATCAGAGATATACCATCCCAAAAAATGACTAGAAAAATATTCAGCTGCTCTTAGATTAAATACGTTTTACAAGCTTATGTCATGGTCGCTCATAATATTGTCATTTTTTTGTTGATGTATAATGTTTAACCCCAACCATGGCAATCTGTCAGAAATTAACCCTCCTGTTGGAAGGGTTAATGGAAGCTTGGGCTACATGTACAATGTACATGTACAATGTACATGTGGCAGCAGAATTTAGCAACAAACAAAAGGTTCAATCTCCTAAACTAAATGTATATGGTAGAAAGGGAGAAATTGAGAGATATTGTTTGAAGATTGTTTTCTCATTTATCAATACAATCGTCACAGTATGAATGTCTCTGTTAACTTTTGATGCCGGTGCAAATTCAGTAAGCATAGAAATGTTGTCATCAGAAATGTCTGTGTGATTTTGTGACCGTACCTTATATGGGTGCTGCCTTGGCCATGGTGCCCAAGAAAAGACCCAAACTTGATGTGCATTTCTTCAATGAGTTGATATATATTTCATTAGTATTGTCAAAACTGAATATGGAGACAAGAGTGCTGGGACTGAATGGAAGAATTCTGTGAGTTGTTCGATGAACTGGGGAGATAATATTCATATTTTTAGCCCACCAGCACCAGATGGTGGGCTGTTCAAATCACTTTTCGTCCGTGGTCCGTCGGTCCGTCGTCAGTCCGTAATTCTTGTTACCGCGATTTCTCAGGAACTACTTCATGGATCTTTCTCAAATTAGGTACACAGATTCCCCTTGGGGTCTACATGTAGTTGTGCAAGATACCTTTTTTGGTCCGATTCGAAAATCCAATATGGCCACAAGGCGAGCATCTTGGATTTCCCCATGAAACTTTGTTACCACGATTTCTCAGGAACTACTTCATGGATCTTTCTCAAATTTGGTACACAGGTTCCTCTTGGGGTCTATTTGTGCAAGATACCTTTTTTGGTCCGATTCGAAAATCCAATATGGCCACAAGGCGACCATCTTGGATTTTCTCATGAAACTTTGTTACCGTGATTTCTCAGGAACTACTTCATGGATCTTTCTCAAATTTGGTACACAGGTTCCCCTTGGGGTCTAGTTGTGCAAGATACCTTTTTTTGTCCGATTCGAAAATCCAATATGGCCACAAGGCGGCCATCTTGGATTTCCTCATGAAACTTTGTTATCGCGATTTCTCAGGAACTACTGCATGGATCTTTCTCAAATTTGGTATGTACACAGGTTCCCCTTGGGGTCTAGTTGTACAAGATACCTTTTCTGGTCCGATTTGAAAATCCAATATGGCCACCAGGCAGCCATCTGGGATTTCCTGATGAAACTTTATCATGAATTCTCAGGAAGTACTGCATGGATCTTTCTCAAATTTGGTACACAGGTTCCCCTTGGGGTCTAGTTGTGCAAGATACCTTTTCTGGTCCGATTCGAAAATCCAATATGGCCACCAGGCAGCCATCTTGGATTTCCCCATGAAACATAGTTATCGTCATTTCTCAGGAAGTACTACATGGATCTTTCTCAATTTTGGTGCACAGTTTTCCCTTGGGGTCTAGTTGTGCAAAACATCTTTTTCGGTCCAATTTGAAAATCCAATATGGCCATCAGGCGGCCATCTTACTTTTCCCCATGAAACTTTATCGCGATTTCTCAGGAACTACTGCATGGATCTTTCTCAAATTTGGTACACAGGTTCCCCTTGGGGTTTAGTTGTGCAAGATATCTTTTCTGGTCCGATTCGAAAATCCAATAGGGCCACAAGGCGGCCATCTTGGATTTCCCGATGAAACTTTGTTATCGTGATTTCTCAGGAACTACTGCTTGGATCTTTCTCAAATTTGGTACACAGGTTCCCCTTGGGGTCTAGTTGTGCAAGATACCTTTTCTGGTCCGATTCGAAAATCCAATATGGCCACCAGGCAGCCATCTTGGATTTCCCGATGAAACTTTATCGTGAATTCTCAGGAAGTACTACATGGATCTTTCTCAAATTTGGTACACAGTTTTCCCTTGGGGTCTAGTTGTGCAGGATACCTTTATAGTCTTCGCTTCCAGTACCCAATGACATTCACTTTCAGACTAACTTTGCTCATTTCACTTGTACTATAACAACCGACATCAAGTACAGTTTCTAGAAATCTTGAAACTCCTGAACCTTAGATAGATAATATCTTGGTGTTTTCCTGTGTCCCTTTTTCGAACTTTTTCGCTCAAATTCGAAATTCTGCAAACAAAATTACAAATCAATCGTTTGTTCTTAGTAACAATGGACAAAAAGATCCTATTGTCATTATCGTACAATTATCAGACAACGGTGGGCGCCAAGATCTTTCAGGATCTCTTGTTAGCTAACTATACATGTATTCATCTCTCACGACCAGGGTCACATTTGTTCATCTTAGTAATTAACACATACACAGTTTTCTCTGTAGAGATGAACAATATACATTTATTTTGTTTCACATTCTGCTTCATAAATTCACTTCTAAGTATTCACCTCGTAGCCGAAATTGGAAAAAACATTGAAAATATGATATCATTTCAGCCTCAAACATGGCCGCCATCTGACAGAATCTAGTCACAATTTTAGACACCTTTGAATCTTCCGTAAATTCAATGATGGCAAGTTATATGCTCTTACATCATATCATACTAACTTGATTTCTGGTGAACTTAATTCTACTTTAATTTGTTTACATGTAAATAATTTATTTAAAAATCTCATGTTAAGCCTATAGATATCTCAGGCTTTAGATTGGTACCAGGCATTGAGTATGGGCCAGGAAGCTTATTATAAAGAATCCTACCTATTTTGAGGTCAATGCTGTGACCAGATCGACCGGAAATAGTTAAAATTATTGATGTTGGTGATATCCAAAAAAAAAGAGAAGCCAATCAATTCTGATGTGTGTCCGTTGATCCCTTTGCAGCTTCACCATCCGCTGTCTATGTGATATGACCAGTTCCATGATCTGATTGCGATCAAAGGCAGTGCTACATTAGATGGGTTGGAGGGAGGGGGAGGGGTGGAGATTGAGGGATCAAAATTGTGCTTTAACATGTCTTCCCAATGTCAGGGTTCCCATGCAGCCACTCAGGGAAACCGGGGAAAATGATTTTCCAGTTTTCCAGTCCGGGAAAACTCAGGGAATTTGAGAAAAATATCCAACATCAGGGAAATTGAGTACATGTAACAAGAGAGGAGTCACATGTGGTTGGCTATGTTGACTTTTTAGTGCACACCAGGGATGCACATTTTTCTCATTATTAAAGGGGTTATCTAGCATACACGTAGGGGACTAATTCTTTCATAACTGCATACAATGTGACTAATATGTATCTTTGTTCTAATTGCTACAACCCTGTCATGGAGAAAATATTTCTCAGGGAATTTGAGAAATTAATCAGGGAAAAATCAGGGAATTATATGTTTCCATGAAAAGCTGAGAACCCTACAATGTTGGATCAGGAACACTAATTCTGGCAAGATGTGTGGAGTACAGGCCCATCACTAGGATTTTCAAAGAGGTGTACAAATGTTTTTAATTTCCCATTTCTCACCATCTCAAAAATGCCTTTTTGGCCCGACCCCCCAGAAAATTTTGATTGTTTATGCCATTTTGATAGTTTTTAGCATATTCTTTAGGCTGAATTGGGATTTGATATCTTAAAAAATTCTCAATTTTATGTCATTTGGAATGAAATGCCAAAAAAAAAATCTACGTACGGGCAAAAAGTGGGGTGCGTTCACATCCCATGCACCATGGGTAGTGATGACTGATGGGCCTGGAGTATTTTGAAGACCCATGTTCCTTTAAAATTAGTGCAAGTTTTGTCAGTCGATTGATCAAGTTGATGTACATACATGTACATCCCAGATAAACAGAGCTCTTGTTATGTTTTCAACTTAAACAGGTTACATGTATATACACTGTCGCTAGAATTTTGCCTCTTGGCTATTTGGATGGTCTGTCCCTGTTTCAGATGAATTAGCTCAAATAGAACATTACTTCATGATGACATTTTAATCGTGAGTACAAGTTAATCTTGAATCAGAAATGAAAAAGTGACTTACATGACATGAAATTACCAATGCTTTTTTTTCTCATGCTTTCAGAAAAGAAAATGCAGAACCAGGAGCAGAATAATGTGGACCTAGAACAGACAAGACAAGGGGAGGTAAATTAATGAGGGGAGATAACTGTTTCATCAACACACAGATTTGTCATTGATCATGTTGATGTAATCCTAATTATGAATAGACTGGCCTGGACAAAATAGAGTTTGCATTTACAACCATTAAATATTGATCATGTGATGTCCACTAATATGCGAACAGGTTTCTCAAAATCATTTTGTCTGACATTTGATTGAGCTGAACTATTGGTTATGCAATTTGTCCCGCCGGACAGAACATATAAATAGATGCAAAACATAATCTGATTAAATCCAGATCGAAAACAGTCACTGATTCAGATCTAGAGAACATCACTGTCTTAACACCTCGGTCATGTCCCATGTTAGCGAGCTAAGGGAATATCACATTGCGTTAAATTTTATCAGTACTTAGCAGATTGGCTTCATTCACCATGAATTACACCCTATTCCAGCTTCACAAAGCCCTTCACAAATATTTGACCTGGAAATCAGACGCGCTACGGGGCCACAGTACATGAGGGGCAATGCTACATGACTGGGGGATACTGCAGGAGACTAGACCGAAGAACTTTGTGGAAAAATTAGCTACTTTATTTATCACACACCTGGTGCATAGATTTGTGTGTTCTTAGTTTGATCGGTTTTACAAACGACCTAAAATATTTGGAAGAAATAAAACCGGCAATTGTTCACATCAACTATAGTGTTTCTATTTTCTGATGGAGACACTTCAAACCCATCAAGGGCTGGAGGTGTGTCTTCGTCGAGTCCCATGGAATCAATAGGCTGTGACCTTTCAGACACACCCCAATATACCAAGATAACACCTGTTACCGCATGGCTATGAACAGAAATATCCACCTAGATGATCGTACCATGCATTTCAGTGTTGTCGAATACTCCCCAGGGCTTGAAATTGCCAACTATTCGCAGGACCTGTCCAGTAGAAAATGAGCACTGTCCTGTAGTTTTTCAGTCCAATGTACATGTATTTCAATTATATGCCAGACAATTCTTCACAAATGTCCAGAAAGTGTCTGGTGAACATTTCAACCCGTCTCCTCACAATTGACCAATCACAGGGCCACCTCATCCCAGGAAGATGATGGTCCATGGCTTGCCTCTCTCACCTACATGTAGTATTTACTTGAACAGAGGAGGTAGTGATGTGCTAGAATCTAAATCTTTGATAGACTATGAACATTCTGTAGATGTGAATGATTTTGATTCGATTGATAATGATGGAGGTATGATACATTTTTTACCACACCTGTTTCATTGTGTGACATTACCCTAGATTTCTTCTAAATTTTTTAACAGCTTTTTTGGATTTGAAAGCAAAAAAAAACAAAACAAAAACTTTTATGTCAACTGAGGTTAAATACTGTGACATGGATATATGTTATTAATCCCAAGAATTGAAAAGACAGCAGCTAGTGAAATGTTAGCAGAATTTCTCTCTGCAGATGCCTGAAGTTAACTTTTGTCATCTGAATAATTAGAAGAATTATGCATATCAATGTGTTCTTTATTTTCTTCAGATTTATGTTTTCAAAAAACGCTGGTTGTAGTTTGTCAGAACCTTCAAATCTGGCCATTTGCAGACACATTTTGCAGCCCCATGGACTAAAATGGACTATATGAATATTTGATGTGTCCAATTCCTATCTCTGCCTTGCTATATCTGTCAGTATCCGATTTATATTCAAATTGATGTCTTTGTCCCCTCTCTGGTCAATACCATGATAGGTACATGTATACTATTAAAGGTTTTACCAAATACCCCCTGCCATGCCTGCATGAAAATATAAAGCAGGGTGCGAAATAGCCCTTTGTCCGGTTGCCCAGGGCAATCTAAAATTCCTTTGGGCAACCAAATTCTGCCCGAATTGCAATGCAATTGGATGTGATGGTTGCCTGTGCTCGCCGATGGGCAATTAGAATTTGCTTGTCTATTTCATACCCTGTAAAGAGAAGCTGTGTAAAGTACAAGTTGATACTTTTTTTATACGAAAAAATGATATAAAATGGAATTTTTTAAGACAATAAAACATATGACATGAGAAACGTATTGAAGATCTAAACTCTGACCTGTGACATCAGAGTCTAATTACAATCAAGTCGTATAATATCGCCTAGTGCGTTGTGTCGGATGTTCTAATATTGTGGTACATGTACTATACATTGCAGAACATTTGGGTATGACAACATCATCATGACGTCAACAAAAGCATTATGTTTTAGCTTTGGCGGGTGGTTGGGTCGGCACGGCTTCCTGTTGCTTCAATGCATTGCTGAGAAGCAACAGGAACTTGATAATGTGATGTCTAGCACTGTAATATCACTTGTCTTTATTGCACCATGTAAGCGACAGCATCCTGTCTGTGTCTTGTGTGCTGTCCTCAGTGTTTTTAGGGTGAATGGAGGGTGTCTGGTTCCATGCTGCTTCAAAGATATCTTCTTTGAAGTAGCAGGAATGCAACTTGGCTGGGTGGTGCTTAGTTGGTTCGTCGTGATAAAGCTGAAATATTGTTGAAAGCGACGTTAAGTTCCATTCACTCACTCACTCCCTCCTGTTTTAGCTTTGTGATGTTGTTGGCATTACAATGGCAATGTCGAACAGAAGATGTGCTATGATTGCTCACTACCAACGATTAAACATCCGACTCGGACATCATGGATCAGCAGGTCACGGCCTTCGACATTTCCAAACAGACATGGTAAAAATGTATGGTTACATACATGTATGTGTTTCTTTGACTTTGACCATTCCCAAAACAGTAAACCACTATTAAATGTCCAATATAACACCTTACAATAACCTATTAGAAGCAAAACAATATGGGGTGTGGAGATCATTTGGTAGAACTTTTAATAACAAAATATATCTACGTGTATTTTTACAGGACACTCCAGCTTCTTCTATTCCAAGCCAAGATGATGAGACCATATCACCAAATATGGTCACCAGTCAAGAACATTCACATTCATTTCCCCCTTCTGCCGATATTCCAGTAAACAAACCACTTGAATCAGGAGCTGGCATTTCAGAACAGGATGTGCCATCTAAACTTCTTGAAAATGACAACCCTTTCTTAGAAAGCGTATTAACAAATACCCCTCTTTCACAACTGGAATCAAAGAATGATGAACCCGCAGATGTTCCAGCGGATGATCAAGGGTCCTATCGATGTAGTTTTTGTGATAAAGTGTTTGCCAAAGAGCACTTCATGGTTAAACATGTTCGTACTCATACTGGGGAGAAACCATTCCAGTGTGCGGTTTGTGAAGAACAGTTCATCCAGGAGTCCCATCTGGTTAACCACGTGAAGTCCGCTCATGAGGGAGAGCAGCCTTTCAAGTGTACCATCTGTGACAAGGGTTTCATAACGTCGGCCCGACTGCTACGTCACAATGCGACCCACACGGGCGAGAAGGCGTTTCCTTGTTCTGTCTGCGAGAGGAGATACACCCAGAAGGCCCACCTGAACATGCATTTCATGAGATGTCACAGCAAAACTTTATCAAAGAGATATCAGTGTCTGACGTGCGATAAAATCTTGACGACATCACATGGCTTGACGATTCATACGAGGATCCACACTGGAGAAAAACCGTACCAGTGTGCGGTGTGTTTGCAGCATTTCCGTGACCGCAGCCACATTAACAGGCATATGCTGTTGCATACTGGAGAGAAACCGTACAAATGCCTGCAGTGTTCCAAAAGTTTCCGCCATGGCGACACTCTCAAACAACACATACGACAGCACACGGGAGAACGGCCATATGAATGTGAAATATGTTCACAGAGATTCGCCGGTGGCAGTTCCTATAGAAAACATAAGAAAGCCCACTTTGAAGAACCACGTCATAAACCAGGTGAGTAAACTTGCACTCCACATCAATCCTTTGATGCAGCAGTGTCACTCAAAAAATATTATCCAAGGAAATTACATCTCTAAAAATATTGAATCGATATTTTAAGACAAATTATTATCGGTGCAAGATTTTCAAGTATTTCATTCCTATATCAAAATAAATGTTTCCGAGCCTGATTAGACATGTTAGATTAGCCGTTGTCATGGTGATCAAGCTTTCTTCATCCCGGTAATCAGGGCTCTTTGCCAGGTGTGTTTGGCAGAGTGACATCGCATCACATGATGAAGTCAATTCAGGTAAACTAAGATGGTAAATCAGGGGAATACCATCTACGCCTGACACTATATATGAAAAATATGTGCGGAATGTTCATCGACACTCTATGAGATCCTATAATAAGCCAATCACAACAATTTTTGCCTTTTCACTTTGACAATGATTGACGTTTAGTTCATGGATATTAACTCTTTCCCTCATATAAGCGGGTTTTGACGACTTGTGTAGATCCTCATGTAGCGTGTTTTGACGAGGGTTCACCTAACTCATGAAGACGGATTTTGACGAGTCACTTGAGTTCCCATGTGGCCGATTATTCTTGCAATTTTTGGCGTTTACTTGAGTAAAACCTAATTAAAACTATATGTTTTCAGAAAGCCAAAATTTCAATAAATCTGACTATATGGACTGTTGGTATGTTTTATGGTAAGGGTAAAATGAAATCGGGAGAGAAACAGAAATAATCGATGGAAAATGCGCGTTTTGACAACAAATTTATTTCGTGCGAAAAATAGTAAAATCTACAATGTACTTCCAAATTCCTGAATATTTTACGTAACGCGGGCACAAACTACCGAAGTATCTAACCTTGATGACCAACTCGTCAAATCTGCCCATCTGAGTTTATTTTACATAATTTCCCGGGACCTGTTCATCTCCGTTATAAAATGTTAATGCGCCATTCTTTTTTGGCTTTTGCTGACACTGCAGTGGCCATGGCGACCACGCGCAAACAAAGTGTTCTCCAATCACGCCGGCCGTGATGAAAAAGTTCGTCAGCCGTAGCCAATCAGTGATGCTGTTTTATTTTCATGTTCTAAATATAGATTACCGTCTTCATTCTCCTTAAAGGAAGTATATGAGATTTTCCAGTTTTAGCTCGTTCAAAACCTGCCATCTCGTTATATCTCTGTAAAATCCCGAATCTACGAAGAATTAGCTTTAGAATGGTATACGACAACCTAGGAATGGCAGCGGAACAACAACAACAGAACGCTGCAAAGCCCAGCTAAAATGCGACAATTTCTTCACTTTTTTTCGTGATTTCCAACAGACGGAAAGCAAATACAACACATTTTCTCGCAAGATTACTTATTTTTAGAATAAATGTTGCTGATATTGGTATAAAACGTGGACAAATTACGTAGAATGCGTCTGTGGAAGACCATTGGTAAATATTTCTCCACATGACATGGGACATAAAATGGGATATTTTACATCTCCGGAGAAGTATGAAAATTGAAATGTGTCCATGAGTTGAAGACCTACGCCATTACAAATCTATTATGGGTAAGGTAGAGAAAATTCCCCACAAGTCTAAGAGGGAAAGAGTTAACACCTTCGCATGGCACATTCTACTGCCTAACAAATCCAGATTTTGACAGGGGTTAATACATGTACTTTGATGTTTACGTTTACCATGCACACGGTCAGGAAATGATGCCATAATTGGATAATGTTTCCGAATAATGTTTACATATAATGTTTCCGGATAATACCTTTACATATGTTTTATAGTAAGTTTTCAGTGTACCGTAACCAACGCAGAAAAGAGGCACATATCCCTCACTTTTTATTTGCATTTCAAACATAATTTATTTGTGATGTTCTTCATACAAAATTACAGCTTTTATCTATACATTTCCCTGAATTATAAGAAAGCATTTCCCTATCTACTGGCCCAAATTTTAGTTCAAGGTCTGGTAAAGATTATATTCATTTATTTCCAGATTTTGGGTAACTCATATATTTCTTTCCTTTGTAGTTCCTGTTCTAAAAGTGAAACTGAAAGCACTGAGTAAAGAAAAAGCACCAAAGAAGAAACCTCATATGGTTGTCATTAAAACGGAGAATGATAGTTTTTACGCTGCAGAAGAAGTAACACCTCCAGGACAGCATCATCAGATTGTGTGTGGATTTGCAGATGTTGAACAACAAAATTCTGAGCGACCTAATCAGGTACCCATGGAACACATTTTGTTCTAGTACATGTACTGAAATTCAAGTTATAGAGAATTTCAGAGATTTGGACGCTGCTTGGTGTGCAGTATATACAAACATGACAATTATGTGTCTCAAATCTTCCCCAGCACTTGGCTCACTTGCACAATGAAGGTCCAGCTTAACGTTTGCATGGACAGATGAATTTGGAGAGAATGGGTCTAAATATGGTATGGTCAAGGATAAGATAGAAAAGGAGTGCAACTTCCTCAACATCACAGCAGACGGTGTGAACGCAAAGGAAGGGGGAGTGGTCCGATTGATGGCTTTTAATATGGCATGTGATAAGAGTGGAGCTAAAATTACTATAGATTTGGAGAAATATGCAAATGAACTGAAAATACAGTAACTGTAGAGTGGTAACTGTTATAAATGATTAGCTGTCTGTCTTTGACAAAATGTTTAACTGTTAAACTGACCTCATTAAGTGGGCAGAATTTTTTATGACGTCGCTCCCCTAACATGCCTAAGATGACGCTGTGATTCATCATGTCATGACATCACTACTCGCTATACCAATCGGACACACTCGGAACTGTCGGAACATCGTATACATTTATATATCAAAATCAACGAAAATATATCGTAGAATTATGATACGAGCAAATGTACCACTAAATCTTGACTTCCCTACGCATTTACCCTGTTATGACATTGGTGAAGTTGCTTCCCTTGTTTAGCCATGGCTGTCAATATTGATGGCGACAATGCTGTCATCTCGGTATAAATTTGGTTTTGAAATTCAATTCAGATCTCTCCTTTCTTTCAGGTGGTGGAGTCGTCCTCGATTGATCATGTCGGCGAACAACCATTCCCACTTGCACTGTTCAAAGTGAAGAAGGAGCCAGAGATGTCAACATCAACAGAAGTGTCAACAAGGATCGTCGAAATGTCACTACCATCCTATTCCAAGCCTGATGCTTGTGGAGAAATTATGTCGCGTCAATCACTATTAGAGGACGTGTCCCTTGAATGTAGTTCCATTAATGGGAAAAGCTGCCATAGATGTCCGTTCTGCGACAAGCTGTACCTGAGAAATGTTAACCTGGTCAAACATCTCAGAACTCACACTGGAGAGAAACCATTCAAGTGTAGTGTTTGTGGAGAGCGTTTCATGCAGGAGTCTCACTTGATCGTTCATGTCTCCACAAGTCATACTGGGGATAAAAGTCTTGAATGCCCATTTTGTCAGAAAATTTTTGCAAGCTCGTCTACTTTAACAGTGCACAAGAGAATTCATACTGGAGAGAAACCATTCAAGTGCTCCATTTGCTCAAAAGAATTCTCGCAGGAGAGTCACATGAAACAACACATGCAATCCCATACTGGAGAAAGGCCTTTTGAATGTAAATTATGTGACAAAAAATTTGCGCTCCTCCATTCCTTAAACTTACACATGCGTTCGCACACAGGAGTCAAACTCTTCACATGTCATATTTGTCAGAAGAAGTTTTCCCATTCCAGCTCTTTGCGCATCCATATTCGCTCGCATTCGAATGAGAACCTGCCCGAGAATCCTACCCGGTGCAAGCTCTGTCGACGGATGTTTGCAAATAGTTCTTCCCTCGTCAAGCATATGAGAACCCACACTGGTGAGAAACCATACCAGTGTGGGTTTTGTCACAAGGAATTTAGATATTCTGATAATTTAAGGGTACACATGAGAAAACATACAGGAGAAAAACCATTCAAATGTTTAGAGTGTGGAAAATCATTTGGTGAAGGGGGCACACTTAGAAGGCATATGAAAGTCCACAATCATCATAATCATGACGATAAGCTAAACTAGGTACAAAAAAATAATGATTGTGAATTTCTATTGGTCTGTAGATATTAGCTCAGAGAGTTAGCAAAGTACAAGGAAGTCCATGGTTTTAGTGCAATTGATTCCCAGCCATCGCTGGCTAATTCATCCTTCTAGGAGGGCGGATATATGAACGTTATTAATTACGTAATACATGTATCTGACATTTCACTGTACTGTGTACATGTACATGTTGTAAAAGCATTCTAAATTATAGGTGTATTTTTCCACTTCTAAATGTCATTGAATTAATTTCAAAAAATTTCTCTTTAAAAAAAATAGTTCATGTTATTCTGTGACTAGCTTATAGGCCTACCTATATTGTAATTTAGGGCTGACATTATATACAATAGATATGACAATTTGGTGCAGAGTGCAACGCCACCCCCCATTAAGCAATTTGTGTGGAAATAATTTCCAGAGAAAGGATAATTTAGCATCAGTGGGAATCAAACTCATAACCCCTCTAATCGGTAATGGTAAGGTCAACTCTACATAATAGAGGGGTTATGGGAAGATCAACTCTACAGAATAGAGGGGTCATAGGTTTGAGTCCCACTGACAGCTAAATTATTCTTTGTCTCAAAAAGTTATTTCCATAAAATTGTACAGTGTACCTTCTGAATAGATAACTTGCTGATACTTGTTGCTGGATATTTTCAGTTTTAATTTCATTCAGATACAATGTACCTTCTGAAAAAATAGCTTGCTGGAACTTGTTGCTGGATATTTTCAGTTGTGATCTCATTTTAGATACAGTGTACATGTACCTTCTGAACAGATAACTTGCTGGATCTTCTGGCTGGATATTCTCAGTTCTAATTTCATTTTACAATGTACATGTACCTTCTGAAGAGATAACTTGCTGGATCTTCTGGCTGGATATTCTCAGTTCTAATTTCATTTTACAATGTACATGTACCTTCTGAACAGATAACTTGCTGGATCTTCTGGCTGGATATTCTCAGTTCTAATTTCATTTTACAATGTACATGTACCTTCTGAAGAGATAACTTGCTGGATCTTCTGGCTGGATATTCTCAGTTCTAATTTCATTTTACAATGTACATGTACCTTCTGAACAGATAACTTGCTGGATCTTCTGGCTGGATATTCTCAGTTCTAATTTCATTTTACAATGTACATGTACCTTCTGAAGAGATAACTTGCTGATACTTGTTGCTGGATATTTACAGAACGTGTAAATTGAACATGTTTAGTCACATTCATGTAGTGAATGTTGCACTAATTATACAGATATGAGTGACAGTTAGGGTATGGGTTGAAACAGGCCTCCCACTTTTTCCCTACTTTTTCAGAAGTTGTCCTATTTTTCCTACTTTTTCAGAATTTGTCGTACTTTTTCAGAATTTGTCATACTTTTCAGGGATTTTGTCTGTCCAAAATTAAAAAAAAGCTAATTTGAGCAAGTTTTCTAATTTCTAATTCTCTACACTGCATGATCGTATAGTGTATCTGATAGTCAACACAAAAAGAGGGGGCTGCACAACAAAGTCAAGTGTGAACAGCATTTTACAGAGGCAGACAACTGTCTGTTATCATGCCACGACAAACGATGTTTTACTCTGATCAAAATAAAGTCATGGCTAAAATCGACCATATTTCTTGTTGATTGCTTACACGTTCAGGTAACCTGAATGCTGAAACCTGATGATGTAGGCCT